>JAQFXY010000642.1:0-20285 GCA_034693865.1 Ceratophysella sigillata | reverse complement strand
TGTTTTCCAGAATCCAATTTGTAAAAATTAAGCTTCACGCCAGTTATTCCGATCGTAGATCGGGGATTCGTCTAGTTTGTTCTAACAAGGTAAGCTGTAACCGGAACCATGTTTTGCACAGCGCCAGCTTACCACGGTCTTTGCTCTTCATCTGGTATGCCTCATCTATATAGATGTCCCGTGTGAGTCCAAAGTCAGAAATCTTGCAAACTTTCGTCCTGGTGAGAAGAATATTTCTAGCTGCTAGGTCCCGGTGAACCATCTTCAACATGCAACAGAGGAATAGATATACTCACACACAAACAAAGTGTCACTCACAAATAGCTTATCACAGAAATTCAATGTTATTCAGAACCCACCTTCATGTCGCTGAGATAAGACATCCCTCGGGCTATTTGCCAGGAAAATCGAAGAATTTCTTGGGAGCAAACAGTGTAGTCCATTTGATCCACGTCATTTGGAGTGCTGGGAGCTGTAGTTCCGGAGAAATCCGTGTCTCCAATCCCATTCGACAAGCTTTCCACTCGCCGACATTTTCTCAAAAAACTCCTGATAATACGACATAATAAGAGTTCCTGTTTTTCAACAAAAGTGCTGAATGGATGTAATACCTAATCAGTTCGAGCAACGCTTTAGGGCGCATGTTAACTTCCTATCTTTGTGATATGCTGTTTGGTAGGGGCCACAGTTGAAATAAAGTAATCTCGTTCGTTTCTGACGCTAGACCTCACGCGCTTTTCTAAGGAATTTCGAAGCTGAATATGAAGTAAAGAGAAAAAGTTGACAGAGCTGAGACTCGAACCCCATTTACAACGACAACCGAACGTGCACACTAACCAAAACACTGTTCCACAACTGCACGGAAGGAAACAGAGGAACTTGTGTTTTACTTCATATTCCCTGCTCCTTTTTATCTTTATGTATGTTCAGATTTAAATGCCTTAAAACGCGTTTTCTCTTTAATAAAATTACAATACCATGTAATAAGAGTCAACAAAATCAAATCTCACATATTTATAATATCCGAAATGTACGCGTCAACTACTTGAAATTCTAAATTAGGACACTGAAGCAAAAATCCTTACGTTATTTAATTATTCTCAATCTGGCTCGGGAATCCTTAATTCAGAGTCCTTGTATGTATACCTTATGAACTGCTCACCATATGTTACATAAAGCAATAAAAGAGCAACAAAGCTTGCAGAATCGCTTCGTTTTCTACGTAAATACTACGTATATTTCCTATTGTGCTGTGAAGAGTGAAATAATAACAAACCTGAGGGATCCAAACTCAGCAAACTCCATGACCAAATAAAGCGGCCCCCCTGTTGCTGTGCAAGCACCCAGTAGTTTGATAACATTGGGATGATCCACAAGTTTGAGAAGTGAGAACTCGGCCATAAACTCTTTACGACATGACTTTCCCGTCTGCTCATGATTATCCTTCAGTATTTTCACTGCTACTGGGACGAATCCAAAATCTGGGAAAAAATATTACCGTTTTTTACATTCATACATGCTTCATTCACCTGGAGACACGTACTTTCTACACTTGCTTTCACTCAGCCAACTTTCTCTCGCCAAGATCTTTAGAATGTAGAAATGCATATACGGGCTTTCCCAGTAGAATAAGTGAACATGCATTTTTAAGCTAAAGGTTAGTTTAGACGTCATTTGGAAGATATTTGTTATATTGGGAAAGCTACTGCGGGTTCCATGGGTTCAATCTCATTCCGATTCAACAAGAAATTGTATAAAATCATAATGACGCTAAGAAAGGGGAATCCAAGAAGAAAAAAAATTCTGCTATTTCACCCTAAATTATGTACTTGATTATCCTCATGCTCCAATGTTAAACATACATAACAATAATTCTCTGCCTTATGAAGACTTACGACTTGAGCCACGAGTGGTCTCTGCCAGTTGCCCTTTGAGAACTTTTCCGAATTCTCCTTCTCCAAGGACTTGTCCCAGAATCAAAGAGCTTCGGGGAATCTCCCACTTGGCGTCCAGCTAAAGAAAAGCCAAGTACATGAAAAAGTTAGATACTAAACTAATCCATACTGAATATACTAAAAGTACTAAAAGACGGTACAGCAAATCCGGAGCATTTCGGCTTATTTCAGCGCCCACACTTACTCTTGCAAGGTTGACCTTTCAAATTACACACTCTGATCCTGTTTACTACCGGCAATGTTGAACGTTCAATGTATGTATTTCGATTCTCATATCTCGTAGCAAGAGTTTACATTTTATAAATATGGCAATAAACCGGATGTTCGTTTTCCTCTATGAGTGCTCTCTATATGTGAAATTACAGCTTAAATAATTATGAAGATATTATGAACAACTATAATATAACTATCGAATTTGATTTTCTGTCCGTCCGGGTACACTCTGACTCGAGTAATTCTCCATGGATTGAGCTGAAACTTTCAACATAAGCTTCTAATTCTTATGCGCCGAGCTGATTCAAAAATGGGATTTGTGAGGTCACGGGGTCATACCCAACGGGTCATGGGTCATTTTAGGCCTAACGCGCAACGAAAAATACTATTTTCGCCTAACTACGTTAATTTCGTAAACAATACAGTTCAAACTTGAGCAGCATTGCACCAAAATTACATTTGCGAAGATTCAAGTTGGACATAACACATGATCCGAACCTTCTCGGAGCTGATACATGTTGCCTTTCACATTGTACTGACTACATTCGTTTTTTAGTGATTAATGCGCGGTTAGCAGAAGCCGGAGGCGACGGAATAGCTAGTACTTATTATAATTATGCAGTGGTGCTCATAGCGAACTGGTCATACACAAAAATCCAAAAGTTTTTGATACATGTTAATTCATGCTCTTGCTTGCCGGGTTTCGGTGGAAGTACCACACATGATAAATGATTACAAAAAACACGAATTCAGGCGTACCACTATGTCGGGATCCATATTCGTCATAGCACTTGGTCCATTTCTGTAGACAAAACTGTTTCGAGGTCCAAGGTACTCCAGCTCAGATAATATGGTGTTTCCAGAGTTATCCCCCATTTGGCCTCCATTTGAAATTAAGTTTCTTTTAACGGCTTTCGACTTTCTCCTATGAGTAACTCTGAAACAGGTTTACCAGGTTTTTTATGTAAAAGCTTCAATGCGGCTTTCTCTTGGAGGGTTGAGTTTGGCATTGCTAACTTTGCCACAGAGAAAGTTTTCTGTGAGCATCAAATGGTACTTTGAGCTTACCGGGTTCGCCAAAGGTAGCCTATGCCAATGAGAATGGTGAGACCCATAAACGATATGCCCAGAACTAGCAAAAGGACACAACCCGCGTCACAAGCAGCACTCTTCATCTTATGCAAACCTACAAGACAAAAGGTCAGATGACCATTACTTAAATACTCCGTCCTTCAACCACACTAAACATATGGCAATCCTATAAATAGTAAAATTAGCTACTGACTTACTGACAGATTTAACCGTGCTGGACCCTATGCTAACATCACCGCAACTGCAGGACCGTTTATCATGGCAGGAACACACTCCCTTCCCATCGCTAATCCCATGACTCCTTCCATGCATTCTGGGTATCAATGAAGCGAATCCCGTGAGCTCTTCTGCAAAGTTGAGGTAAATCATTATTCCAAGTGCAAGGGAACAACTATAAGAGCTATTGTAATTAGAAAACATTGAAAATACAGTTCAACCTCTTCAAAAGTGAAAATTTTTTCACTTTCAAATTTTTGGATGTACAACAACACACAAAGTATCCACATGAGAGCATACGGATTTTAAGAGTCGTTTAATTCAGATATCTTTCCTCCAGAAATGAGATTTTCATTATATATTTGACGGCTTATGGAATATCTACAAGCTGCGTACACCCCGCGCCGAACAATAGAAGTCGGGGAAAGGCGTATAACATACTTATATAGGTAAGGTACCTACTAAGCGAGTAAAATATGATTTTGGTTTATTTAGAACAGGTTGGCATGGTTACTTTGTAAATGGGCCCTGTACCGATTGAGTACTACCAAATTATGACTCTGTCCCTTGTGCTACTTGAGGCGAACTGAAGCAATTTAATAGAAAAAGTGCCTCACTGACGCAAGTGAGATATTTATGAGGTCCATATATGTCTCCCTAATTGGGATTGTCTTAAGCTTCAACCGGCCTTACCAGCACAATCCTGGGGACAAAGATGAGGAAAGAGTTTCTCCAGCTCGTCACAAATGCCGTCAGGGCATTTGGAATTTGGAGTGCAAGTGGAGTAGGGAGGCGATTCGAACACTTTGGTTTCATTTACTGCCTCTGCGGGAAATGGAAGAACAATAATGTATAATCCCGCAGATTGAAT
The DNA here is from genome assembly GCA_034693865.1 of Ceratophysella sigillata. Lineage (NCBI taxonomy): Eukaryota > Metazoa > Arthropoda > Collembola > Poduromorpha > Hypogastruridae > Ceratophysella > Ceratophysella sigillata. The sequence goes on along the minus strand of JAQFXY010000642.1, from coordinate 15,938 downwards.
TGATGTGAGCTTGTTAGCTCATTCATGAGATGACGTCAAATCCAAGTACAATAGAACAATCTAGGCTGGACATTATCTCTTACCAACAAGAGTCGTGTTGGGAACTTGACGAGGTATCCAGGAACAATAGCCTTCGGACCCAAACCCACACGACGACTCGCATTTCTCAGACTCTGTGAATTCGGCGCAAGATACATCTTCGCAGTTTCCCAATTCTTTCTCCACCACGTCCCCAGCAAAATAAATCTAATCGCATACAAACTGAGTGTTTAGAATATTAGACTCAATTTTGAAAAAGATAGAAAAACACACCGTAATGTCCGGGATTCGCCCATCCCATGTCCCATCTTCAACGGTGGTATTTGGAGGAAGCGTCCAGCGTAGTTGTAGAGTAACATGATAAATATTCGGATTGTTGATGTACTTTGTGTCCGTCATGTAAATTATTCCTGATTTGGGTGTCACGGCAAATGGATTAGTTTTAAAATCCGGCCCTGGAAGTTGGATGAAATAGCATTGTATTAGAATTAGATTTGATAGGATTAAGTACAAGTCCGGGATAATGCAATCGGTGGAATTAATACATTTACATTTGAATTGAGGACAAGATTTAGGAACTGATACGCTCAGTCCACAAGGATTATACGGAAACAGGAAGTTAAGTTCAAGTGTACTTATGTGTCCTTATGAATAAAGTAACACGATTAGTCTCCTCCCGTCCTGTTTCCATTTCGGCCTTTCCTTCATCTCTCCAAAATCCATGCACACACACGCAAGAAAGCCATTCTACGTTCATGTTTCGTGAAACGTGAATATTTGAGACTCAAAATATACATACAATTACGTCACTTCCTTCTCACTCTATGTATGTTTAAGAACCGTGCTTTCACCCAAATATGAACCCATCATAATTTTGTGCAAATTGCTGGCTGGTAACGAAATGGCATATTTATAGTGCCCGTCATCAGGCAGCTGTACGAAAACTTGGCCCGAATCTAAGCTTCTGCATCGAAATGCTCCATCGTCATTACATATGAACACTCTAATCATAAGCTTGTAGTTGTATGGTAAATTAAGTGGAATTCGCGGAAAGCTAAACCTGCACCGTATCAGATTAAATCATTTTTCATAATACAGCAACACAAGAACTCATTAGTTGGAAATCATGGAATCGGTGATTGTCATTACGTAGCATTATGCCTGCTTAACCTAACATAGTTCAAGTAAATTAGAGCTCCTGTCCTCTTCGGTAATGTTACTTGGTCATACCTAAATCCAAGCTGGTATTGCCATGTCCATGTAATTCAAATTCATCGATTTCAAATTTAAAATTGTAAACTTTGAAAATATCGCTGAAATCTCGAACAAGTGGAGGGAACGGATATAGGACTGGAGCCGGAGCATTAGTTCTCCTCTCAACTCGTCCCACAAAAAGGCCAGTAGTTAGCAAATCAGTTGGTTCCGGTGTCTCAAGGGTTTCCGGTGGAAGGTCGAAGTCTCCCCAGTGGACACATATATTGTAAATCATCTGACCGGATTAGAAAAGTAAAAAATTAGTTAACAGTTTATTCAAATTAAGTGCTGTCTTTCGGCTGAAGAGGTTTACCTCAGAGTGGCCATGGTTTTCAGCCAGCGTTGTGTCGTTGAAGGAGATTTGGACACAGTACAGGCCTTCCCAGGCCGGCATTGCTGATAAATCAGAGCTGAGACCTGTTCAGAAGCAAACATCATCGTTATGGACTACGAAGGAAGCTAAAGGTGTAATTCCCATGCCTTTATTGGATAGAGTAATATTGGACTGAGCAATACTTACTGATCACGGGAAGGATGGCAGTATACTCCGGGATGTCAGGGAGGTCAGGATGCGTGATTGGAAGGAAGCTTACATTAATGCTAAGTAGTCCTTTTGTGTCATTGAGGATGTTCGTTTGGAACCTGTTGATAGCTAATGTGTCGCTGTCTCTAAACAACAAGGAGTTGGGCTGATCCTGGATCAGACGATGGCCCTGTTGGTTAAGAAGCAGGCTTTAAACCCATAGCATAGACAACGGAGCAGAGTGGAGAAAGTGGCTGGATGTACACGTAGAAGTAAGTACAAGGTGTTTACCGGGAGGAATTGATTCTTTGCATGTCGCATTGAAATGTAGACCGTTTCGTGCTGCATACCCTCTTGCGTCATGGGCGGATTGTCATTTTGGTCTAAAACCTGTAGCGTGCCTGGGATAAAATACAGCTCCTCGCTCTCTCCGCTCTCAGAACGGAGCTCACAGGAGGCGTTAAAAGTAAAAAAAGGTTTAGACTCTCGGTCCAACTTTCCTTTCACTCTAATTCCAAAAGGCGAGAATCCTGGAATTCCTTCACCAACAAACACTGCATCCTCTGTTTAAAACACGAAAGAGAGTCAAATCTTAAGGCCTGTCGTCCCTTCCTTTTACGAGTGTAAGCGTAGTGCTGGAGGTAGTGCTCTTCCGTGTACAAACTCTTATTAAACTCCCCAAGTAGCCTTTTCGTGCATGGCGTAATTCAATTCTTTACTTTAATTAAATAGACCATGGGGGAATGGAGCGCCTATGCTCCAGCATCTTGGTGGAGCACAAATTTCCACATTACTGTCGTCCCATTTACCTTCAGCAGCTACAGTGTAGACCGTCCGGAAATTCCCACAGGCTGTCGATTCCCGTCCCAGAAGACTCACAAGCACTTCATCACTATTTTCCATGACATTTATCGCAAAGCGTCGAGAACCACTGAAGCAGAGCTCTGCCTATCCACGAGTATTAGAGAAAGGGTACAGGAACATCATTAGCCCTTCATTCATTAGATCCATTCATTCTTGTCAACAAAATTAATGAACCTGATTTTATTGTATAATGTACGAACACAATGGACTTTTGTTTCTCACTTTTTGCGAAGGGGAGCAACCCGTGGTTTCACTAATTCCCCGAATCCTTCCCTCCATGCTCAGCCTCATACTCGCATCCCCTTTGTTTCCAAGTCCAGCTTGGCCTTCCAAGCTGGCACTCACTTCCCAATTGCATGTCCACTGACCTCCGACTTCTACTCAAAGTTAAACACGTAAAAGCACAATTTAATTCATAATCAATAACTCCTTTGTAGGGTGTCCTTCTTTGCACAAGAATTCCTTTGACCATGGCACACACGCTCTCAGAATTATAATTTATCTACCTAGGCTGCAAAGCAAACACTGGAGAAAGCAACAAAGGGACATACGTACTTCATTCGGTATCGAATCCTCTTTGCATCAATCAGAAATACCCTGTCTAAATTACTCAACTTGACTAATCTAAACAAGAGATATGTACTCGATGCGGAAACAACTCGTGAATGATTAATAAGCCTAACAATTTTTACCGTTCAGTGAAGGTATTACCACGATTTAATGGCGCAAGAAAAATACGTATTCAATACATGCCTTCATGAAAATGTAGCGCTATGGTAATCGACTAGTAGAATAACAAAATCTACACAATACATTTCATGGGAGTTTCAGAATTTCCAAAACCTGTGTGAAAATGGTTGATTTGTAATAGCGTTTTGATTAATAGATTTCTAGAAGTGACAAGGAAATACATGGCAAAATACAATATAAATGCAATTACAGTTGATATTGAATAATATGTAGCCAGTAACCACATAATATCCTAAAAACCAAACACATCTCTGATAACAGCTTGCACTGTCAAAACAAGAGCGTCATTTCATAATAAACAGAATAAGAAAGATGGAAATAAAACAACATGCAACTGCAGGCAGACATTAATGAGAGTCAACCATTGCCATGAATTCAAGGATAAATGAAATGGAAAAAAGCTGGAGCTCAATTCATGACTTCTGTCCGTCTCTTCCGGAATGAGTTTAGGATCAGAGCAAATCTGGGTTAGCAAAATTTATTTTCTGGAAATACGCTGCCTCTTGGTATCCCTGTGTACGTAGGCGTGCTAAGGTGACGCCCACCGCCCACGGGGCACAGAGATAGCTTTCCAGCACCGAAGTGTGCAATGTTTTTCCGCTAATTCTCTAGGTAACGTTAGATGATCTCATTACAATACTCTGGCATACTAAATACAAAGAGGTTCCTATTTAATAAGTCCATAACTTCTCAATCGCAGTCCAAAATTCAAATAGAAAAAGCTTTGATAATTATTTCAAACGTTCCAGAATCGTCATTGCATATGAAGCCTGGCTTGCACAAACGAATTGTCACTCAACAGTGTTATACAAACACGTCATACGATATATATACCTATATTTATATCTAATACAATTGTAACTCACGTCAGTCTTGTAAATATGATCAAGGAATGACGGTTTGAGTCTCTGACGTCAAAAAGTCATAATAAAACGTCCTGACGGAGAATATTTCCGATGGATACATATTTCATTCCATGTAATGTGCCTACGCCGTCATCAAGTATCAAGTATGTATCCGGGCTTCATGAGAGAAGGTAAAAGTTGATCTACGTTGGAATGATGCAAGTCGACACTGACACTATATGCGTCCTGGAATGCAACCAAGCCATTTTGAGAAACTTACCGGACTTGAGCTTTTCGTTCTTGAAACGAATGTATCCGTGGGAGTCAATAGTCAGATCTGGACAAGCAGGTCCCTCTGAGAGGATTGAATACGATACGTTCCCGCTGTCGTCAGGGTCAAGTATGGCGTTGATTATGTAAAGTACATCTTGGTCGGACGTGAAACTTAGGTTAAGCTCCAATACTGGACGGGGAAAGTAGAGAGAAGAGCCTGAAAGTGAAGTAAACCATTGTAAATACTTAAATCCTGGAACCATATATGTAATGTATGCATATCTATATCTGATGTAGCAGATACAAGATACAAGTATCTGGTCGTATAAAGTGTATTGCATAAGCTAGGGCTAGATTAGTTGGTTTTAGCTTTGATATAGCGGAGTTGAGGAAAATACTCATTACAGTTGTTTCAAACTAATTTGTAATTAGATCTGGCAATTATGGCTTTCAAAACAATACTTAAGTACAAAATACAAAATAAGTGAATTTAAAATACTGGTTGCGATCAAACTACTTACAAAATCTGATCAAAATACAGCAATTTCGTGTTTTCAAAATACAAATTACAAAATAAAATATCAAGGTGTATGTCTAACTGACAGCAATACAATACGCACACGTACAGTTATAAAGTACATACATCCACCTCATAATAGCATGCATCCTTGATTATAATTTACTGAAAAATAAAATGCCAATTGGCTGAATATGTACGAACGACTGCTTTTTGTGATTTTGTTTGAAAGTATTTTGGTGCCTGGTGGTATTTGAGCTACATATTTGAAAGTACAAGATACAAAATACATTTGTTTCTAAAAATACGTAGATATTTTAAAATACGGTATAGGTATTCAAAAAATAGATATTTTGCCTATCTGTGATTAATAGTAGGTATACTTATATATTTAAATTAATTTTCCCTTCAATATCGCCTTTAATATTCCAAGTTTAAATGCACTAAACTGAGGATTTGATGATTTGATTAGAAAGAGTTGGTGCATCAAAACTTTGTCCCATGTAATGGTAAGCTGGAGCTTTATTTAGTTAACCGAACGGTTGACTTCATTAAAAGGTTGTTCATATCCAATCTCGCTTTAACTCGATCCCCCACGTATCAACCTTCTAATTTCTAAATATCCAACATCTGGAATGGATTTTAAATCCAGTAAGCTGGATTAGTAAGCCAGCTGGACTGAGTTTAGGAAAACACAAGGAAGTCAAAGGGCGAATAGGCCAGAAGTAGACCAGCCAGGAGAATTTCCATATTCTATTATGATTCGCCTTCTTGTTCTAAAGAACAGATTCTATTTGCATGAAGCATCATTAGTACATGCTAATTTGTCCTAATTGTTACAAGTCGTTTTACCAAGTAAATCACACACTTATAACATATCGTATCGTATACGAACCAGAAATGCCAGACAGTATAAACAGACAATGTACCAGGAAGGAAATGTGGAAAGGCTAACCAGAAGTCCATTACTTGCTTTGTCGCCTATTCTTAACCCGATTCTTTGTATGGAAATGTGTGCGAGTATCGGCTTTCTCCCAAGTCATGTCGCTATGAAAAGAAAACAGGAGAAAGTTTTCCGACTTAGCGAAGCGGAGTCATTGAATAAGCAGGAACTGGTATGTGGGCGGTGTATGTAATACCAGGCGAGATTCTAGTTCTGAGAATCCCTCATTTGGCACTTGTGCTTCGCATAGCTCAAGTCATACATCCAAATTGTGTATACTTATATGAACTGTGGGCATGTTTCGCTGTAGCAATAACGCTGCCCAAAATTTCCTGGTAATAAGTGGAGCCAATCAACCTGGCGTTGGATTGGTTTGTCGTATGTGTGTCGTGCCTTAACGGGGTACATCAAGGACTCCTGTCTAGTGACTTGGATTGGCCCATTCCTATATCTCATTATTCACTGCTCTTGGAAAAAGCATATTACAAGCATACGTAGTTTAGTTGCTAAAAACCCGGTCAAAAAGCGAGAGCTCTTGTATCGCCTCGCGTGACACTTTGTGATTACTTGTGTTGACCATGATCCGCACAAGCCTTTGTCTATGTAGTGGGTAGAAACTCCTAAAACGTATAACCAACCCGGTTAGTTCACAGACACACATATGCATGTATTTAGTACTAGCAAGAGCCGCACAATAGAGAAGACGATATGGTGTATCGACTAGAATATCCAGCATTCGGATTCCTCGCATATATTCCAAAATACTATGACAGAGCATGGCGTGCTGGAAATACGTTTGGCGACAATTGGGTAACGACAATTGGGTAAGCGACAGTTGGGTAACGACAATTGGGTAAGGCGGCAATTGGGTAAGCGACAGTTGGGTAACGACAATTGGGTAAGGTGACAATTGGGTAAGCGACAGTTGGGTAACGACAATTGGGTAAGCGACAGTTTGGGTAACGACAATTGGGTAAGGCGACAATAGGTTGCACAGGAAAGAGTACATGGTACTATGGATTCTTGGTTTAATTATTTTACTACGTCTTACCCAATTGACGCTTACCCAATTGTCGCAGTACACAATTGTCACTTACCCAATTGTCGTTACCCAACTGCCGCTTACCCAATTGTCGTTACCCAATTGTCGTAGAATCCTGGAAATATGCGTTAATTAATAAGTAAAGGTAGACATATCAGGTGAATGCATTTGTAGCTGATACGTAGCGAACTGTTATGATCAGAGATCGGATATTTCATTTACGATAAAACTCATTTAAATATTCGATAAAAAATATTGATTTACTAAAAACGGTCAACATGTTGTTTATACTTACCTGCATTAGGATCGAATGTAAATATTTACTAAAAACCTGAAATATTTGTTTACTATAGATTTCAAAGTTCCTAAACCAGATCAGCCCAACATCCCAGGCCATTTTGCGGAGAAATGAGGAAGTTATAGAAAAATATAATGCCTAAATCGAAATTGTAATTTCCGTCAAAGTGCTTGTAAGTTAAGTTTAATAAATTAACTAAAATATTCTAATTTAAATAAACTTGCACGCACGTTATACTGTGTTACTGTAACCCACTCAGAGTTTGGAAAACAGTGCAATATGCAATGTTAGATGATCAACATGTAAAAGTACGAGCGACACAAAACAGTTCAAGTTGTGGATTACGGAGATTCTACGTATATTCTACATACATAGTCAGACTGCTGCTGCTGGAGTGCGGATTGATTGTTTTTTATTTATTTAATCCCAAGTGTATGCTTATTATGCGGAGCGTTAAACTGCTGATTGACATTTATATGCCCTGATATCCTTCTTAGTGAGATGTGATACTTCGTTGGCAATCTATTTAACCTATGATAGCCTTAGTAATATAATACAGTAATAGAATCTAAACTAAGTATTATGTCGATGCGGAGAGGAGAGCCTTGTGAATAAAATTAGCTTGTGCATATTCTCGCTTCACGCAAAAGATAAACTGTCGATAACCAATAAATAACATAAATTCGGTATCTCTGCATGTACAGTATGCGTTGAAACTAAAAATGTAAATTCATGCAATCCATTGAGACCATTCGCATATCTAGCACAGACTCAGACTGTCTAGAATGTTTACTGCATTTAGGGTTGGGTATTTAGTACGCAGTCTAATGGGCCAATGCGTAGCAAAATGTGTCTTACGTACCTACATAACAATTGTCGATACTTGTTTATCTAATTGTAAGTTTAGTAACTTCTGTAGTTTTGATTAAGCGAGTCAAACGTGAGGTTGAGCCGGCATACCTCCCATTCCCAACTAAGCTTAAACAAAACCTATTACATTTCACATTAGGCTTTGATGCCATCGCTGACTCCTGGCGATGTAGGATTATTGACTATGGGATGGATGGATGTCCTTCAGCCTGACTATCGTGTTCCATGCTTGTTCCCGCAACTACCCGAACTTCCTATGCCTTGAACGTATACATATGTCTCTCACCTAATTAGTCTGATTGGAAGTGAAGGCTACCTACATAGACCCTAGTCTCTGTCACCAACGAAACCCCGCCGAGAACTCAGATCGGGCCTAGAAAACACTCTGTGTACTTTGTACATGGAAATGACGAAAAGAAAGCTGCTGTTCGGTTGTACATGTACGTACAGTAATCTAATAAGCATAGTCCGATACCATGGAAATTGCTTTTAAAAAACAGCTCATGCAAGATAAGTTGGGTACGAAGAGTCAGTTTCAGATGAGTAGCGAACATGTAATTGAAAGTCAACACAGGTAAATATCGGACTTACATGCCTTGTTGCATCTAATTGCGTCCCGATTCTTGAATGTGTGTAAACATTCAAATGTCAAAAGCAGGATGTACTGCTTTCTCCTCTAGAGTGGTTTGCGTATGTGTCATACTTCGCAACTTGGCTTCTTCGAAACAGGAGATGACTGATAGGCGGGGAAATTAATATTTATAGGGTCAAGGCTACATCAAAAGTCTGCAGATAAGATTCGGATTCCCAAAATTAGGTGGGCAAATTAAAATCGTCCGTTCTATTCGTACAGACGCGAGCAAGTTTTCGAGAAGAATTATGCTAGGCTCACCCATTAGCACTTGGTGCTTCATTCACATAACGTTTGGAGTTAGGTTTCAAGAGAGGCCGGTCAATTGTCTCGGAATCATCGAATTTTTCGTCAATAGAAAATATATTCTAAATACGTTCAGCGGTAAACAATACCTATCTGTTATCATTATGACTTATGACTGGCTTTGGTGAACACTTGAACTATAGGATTTTTCGAGTTGTTGCAACACGGGTCAATGGCTTCCTAAATTGGATTCATTGAATTGTGAGCTGTGGAATTGAATATAACATTCGGAACAGCTTCTGAACAGCTCTCAGTTTTTAATAAAATGGATGAAGAGAAGAATAGGTTTGCTCTGCTGCTATCTGCTCCGATTCCGACATGCTTGGTCGGTCGGAAGCACAGAACTCCGGTTTGGACGCAAATCAGAAGATATGTGCTGGGACTGAAGGGAGCTATCCTATGATTACTACCTGTATTCCTTGTAATAGAATAAATGGCTGAACCCGATCCGAGTTTATTCCTTTCCTCATCTGTAGTTGAACATCCTGCCAACCTCATATGGATTGCAAGAATCAATAAAAACAAGGCAAGCCAAAATGGGCTAAAAGTCGGATTGTGATATGACGAAGATTAATTCATTTCGGAGCATAGAACCCTTTTGCTTTGATGGAGGAGGCAGGGCGTAGGCCGGATGTCGTGATTTGAAAGCCTTTTATCAAAAGAGGCAGGTAGACTTGTTCGAGCTGATACCCAGCTCAGAACTGAATGGAGAATAGCGCTACATGCAAATCAAAGGCAAAGTTGGACTACAGGTCGGTCATGTCTCCTCGCATCTCCGGACCTGACATCACCCGCCTCATGTTTAGTCGTTATTAGTTACCGTCTGTCTCGGGCTTTATCTGCTCCTCTCGCTTCCAGATCAGTCAATGGAATACAGGCTTACACTTCCTATCCCAACGCCCCAATACCAATTTCATGGCAACCTGGACTCGGATATCTAATTATAATTACCTGCTCGACTCTCCTGCTTATCGGAGTCCAGGTTGGTAAACAGGGCCTAAGGACGCTATTACAGGCTCTCAGAGCGAGAAGCCAAAATAAATACAATTCTCTGCTCTTGACTACCTAATTTTGGCTAGACTCTTTTTAGGACTTAGCCCTATGTAGATAGCCATTGTTGATAGTTTTACAGCCTAATTGAGACTCCTGTATTGCCCGGTGCTTGTCCATGTCCCTGATTTGGTCATATGACTGCAGTGTGCATTGGGATTACATGAAGTCTTGGTCAATTTTTCTGGGAACGGCACGAGCCAAGCTGCATAGTAGATTGACTGACGACAAACTACAGGTACTTTCACCTTAGCTTAGGCTTAGAAGAGCCAGGTTCTGCTTAGCACTGAGGATGAGCAAAGATTGAAAAACTTCGGTCTCGGGGCAGAGGCATTGAAATAGATAGCGTATCGGTATCGACAGATGGGCGGAACGTGGAACAACTAATGAAAATGGTATTATACATTGAAGATTGCGTACGTGTACCATTTTACAGCCCACTACTGCTGCACTTCTGACTTCTGAATTCGTTATGCTGTAGGATATGTCGAGCAGAGCATTTACTGATTTCTGTAAAAGTCCTCAATTCTTGCTTGTAGCTATGGCGTCATGCATAGCAGGGCATCCATATGCACTTCATTGCGTGTGTAAATCAAGTGCAAAATTAACTCTATACGAATATTGATCTTCTTCAACTGCAATTGCTCTAATAACGTTATCATTGAACAGTTTTTTCCAAAGTCCAAGTATTAGGAAGGTGGGCGGAAGTTGATATTCTTTGCCCTGAGCCAGAATGATAGAAGATATCTGATAAATCCATGACTTATTCATTGACTTTATCCTGCAATATATTCCAAGTATAAAGGCCGACGACTTATGCTGCGTAAGGAGATAAAAATCATTAAATTGAGACGGTGGCTTTATTTCCTGATATTCGGATCCTATGCCTGTTGTATCCAGTGGATCTGAGGAATCGAAGTGATAGATGCCTATCATAAAAAGAGAGGCGGGATGCCAGATATTAAAAAGCTGTTTGAGAGATTGAGATTAGGACGTGTTGTGAAGCATGAATCTGACTCTGAAGTAGCAAAAGCAAAGAAGCCCAAGTAGACTGTGTTGTGGTTTTTTTGGGAATCCGTCGCTGAATCACTAAACGAGAGCTTTTGTTATTGAGAGAGGAAGGGAAGTGGGAGAATTAATAATAAAAATACCCGTTCTCATCCCATAACATAAGACATAAGCCGCATGTGTTGTGCTTCTTTATCTTAAGCAATCCGCTCACAAGACTCGGGAATTGTTTGGTGTAAATGAACGGAATCTCTGCTTCATTTTATGTTAGAGCACGTCGGAAGAGGGAAAGGAGATTATGCTTTACATATTAAATCTTCCAGGTTGTTACTGCTGCTGCTCCTATTGTACTACATAGGCCACTTTGAGCTATCGCTCCCTCCACTATTTACAATTCACTCTCTGTCAGGCCTTACCTATGTACATACTACTTTAAAACAATCTCTTCTCACATCTGCATCCAACTGTCCAGCTTCCACTTCAAAATAAATTTATCCAATAATACGAAATGGAACAGAAACTTGGGAGAAATTACAAGCCTTGCGTGAACAGCTGGAGCTGGATAGGCATGGAAGAAGCTCAGAATATTCGCCGCATTGCAATAAATCCTTCTCCTGTCGACTTGTCTGCATTCTACATACATTCTACATACACACTGCCATGCACAGGAAGGATTGAGAATACTCAAATGCGAGAAAGCCAATTTCGTGCATTCTCAGTAAAATGATTGAGAGAAGTTTAAAACAATAGCCGCATGGACCTCTAACTAAGAAGTGAAGCAGTTTGGGATGTTTACGGAAAGCTTACAGCTTGCATCCTTGGTCCAGTGCAGACCGCTCAGTTTCGCTAATGTAGTAATGAAGTAGTTATGGAATCAGTGGAATCAGAAATGGAGACAATAGATCTGTAGGCTATCCAACGGCCTGACGCTTAGACTAGGAGTGTACGTAGAAATGAAATGAAAGTGATACACATACCTGCACCGATCAAGCTTGTTAGGAAAAGCAGCGTGAGGAACATCTTGCCAACACGCACTGGACACTGAGTTGAAGAAGTCATGAGTTATAAGCGTCACTCCACATGGAAGCAACGAAAGCTTAGAACAAGTTTTCTGAAAATGCTGTAATTCAGGAGCATTTTAGATTCACAAGCCACGTCCTTTCAGTTAGGGAGAGGTCAAGTGAGGGAGCAGTTATTAAACTGAGCTACTGAGCTGCATTAGACTGTCTGCTTGGGCTGCTGCCTCGATGGAGGAAAGCGACTACTGGTGAACTGGGAGGAAGTGGAGTGTGCACTGTGTGCAGTTCGGAGGTTGGCCTGAGTTGAGAGTTGGAGTCGTTGGACCAAGAATAAAGCCGAAGCAGTTAATTGTTGCAATGGTTGACCAGCGAAGGGTCAAGATCTGATGAGCTCAGGAAACCTGTCCGTGCTTCCCTTGACTGAGTCCCATGCAAACACTTTGTCTGCTCTCTCAACAAGTTACCTGCTTGAGTACAGGCGTGCGGAGGACCAATAATTGTTCTACGGACGTCGAGGAACAACTGGAATCTGAATCCACGTGGAGTAAGGGCGATTGAGGGGGAAATATACCACGTCCTCCGATCAGCCCTGCGCCATGTAACCCCAACACTACCACCACTATGGACTAGAAGCAGGAGAGAGAGGCGTTGCTATTTTAGACCAGAAGGCTCTTAGGGAATTAAGGCTTATGTCCAAATGTCTGTTTTTCACACGCTTAGGTTGACAGAACTAGAATAGCTATTCAAATTCATATTTAATGGAACAGACAGAAAGTATGGAGCTCACAAGCGTTTCAAGAAAACCTAGCGACCCAAGTTCAACGTCATATCCCCAGTTACCCCGCCCTGGTGGTGCTGGTCCCGAACTGCCGCATGCTAGTTTCTTCTGGTCCAAATTTTTCGTTTTGCTCTTTTCCTTTTGGATTGTAATTTGTAATACTTTTGCTAATAATCCTTCCACTCGCACTCCTGCTCTCTTTCATCTCCATTCATCCCTTCCTCTCCCAGCTCTCTTCACTCAGCGCAAACTGGCTTCAAGAGCCCATTCAGAATTGAGAGCTGAGCCAAGTCCAGCTGAAGCAGCTCATCTGCTCTTCATCCAACTTCAATCAGATCAACAGCATTCAACAAGTGAAGCCGATGAAAGTATTTCTTTCTTTTCACTCAACCCATTACCATCCGCTCATATCCAATCGCTGGATTTCCTCTTCCACCAGAGAAACAATGGGAAGACACGTGCATTTGATTGGCTAAACATAATCAATACTTGGAATGTCGCAACGAGCAAAGTACGCCAATTTGTAATGGGATTCAATTCATAGCTGCTGCTCGGCATTCAAGCCTGAAAATAATGACTTTGCCTCTTTCTTAGTACAATTTCACAAGTAAACAATTAGTGCATCAGATGAAACGGTTGCTCAGTCCAGTACCGGTGACCAATTTGTAATGGTGATATCGTACCTACTGATTCCCGGTTAAGTCCAGTCTTTGTCATTCGTTACAGCAACTTGTAAATTGTATTATGCCATACAAGAGTGTCTGATAACCGCTTAGCAAGCCGTCGATATTAGGAAACAGTTAAAACGGACTCACACCATCACACTTGTGCTATTTAAATTCGACATAACTCTTATTGGATGCGGCAATTGAGATTGAGATTGAATAGTAAATCCTTTACGCAACGTACCATATTTGAGCTATTAATAGCGCATGCGATAATATAAGGGTATCCCGACAATACATAGCAGGAAAGTTCATATAGTGTGCCAATTTGTAGCGGCGACAATTTGTTGTCGAAACAGTTAAGAGGAAATTATTTTTGTACAAGGACTTGAATATAACAGTCGTATTTACTGTCCTGTTATTATTGTCGGGATTCATTTTTACGCTGTAACGATGACAGGGTTTAAAACATATCAAAAAATAGACACTTGACTGCAGTTGATTTGATATTGTTGGTTAGCATACTTTTGTTCTAACAATTATTTGCACTACAATACATGCTGGGAAAATGAATTGTCTAGATGTGAACTGGGTCGGGTACGAATATCGCCACCACGAATTAGGTGGGCTATGAATTGTCCAGCTATGATCGCCACATATTATGTTACGGTTTGTAGTAGGTACAAGTACGGCTAGTTAAAAGTAAATCGGTTCGGATATGACCGATTTCTGCTTTTTAATGCCAAAACACAGTATTAATCAATCATGCTCATGACTTCTAAACCTAAATTTGACTCTCTTTCCAATGGTGCATTCGGTTTCCAGGATTGTTTATTGTGTTGAACTGCGATAGCAGATATTGTGAAAAGGCATTCGAGGTCTGACGAGTGAATTCCATATTTAAGTATGTTGGGTTATGAAATCCCAGAAACCGAATACACCATTGGAAAAGCGTCAAATATGACTTTAGAAACCTTGCTCATAAGTGCAAAATATAAATTACTAATACAGTTTTTTTAAATCAAACAACATAAAAAATTATATCCGAACAGGTTTACTTATTAATGAACCATACCTATAGTATACAAGCCGTAACATATATAGCATCACCAAGAAAACTAATTTCTTGTGTAACGACACGTCAAGTAAGGACGAGGTGGAGGTTAACATTAAACAACTAACAAGCAAAGGAATTACTTCCAAGAAATCTTGTGATAATGATGGAAGCTAAGGTTTTGCAGAATAGCGAACTAAATACGTAGAAATGAGCACGGACCCTGCAATATACTAGCAAGTTGTTGAATGGTTAAATAAATACCCGGTTTCGTTTCATGAGTGATGATTTCGCATTCGATTCGACACGTCGTTAGTACCAAGTGAGTGTTGAGATGTTTGTTGTGTTCTGAGAAAGGGTGAAACCTGCTCTTCATTCCTCCCATTGCATTGATTTACATTGAATGACACTAAGCGTTGGTTTTCTCAATTTGTAACGTGTGATGAAATTTGGATTATTGTTCTCAGATATCATTCGCTATAGAAGCACGGACCTGTCTTGTCCAGCCGTTCCTGTCCAGGAATTGGGAGGGTTCGAGTAGCTTTATTAGTGTATAATTGAGGAACATCGCACTAACGGAGGTGCTTGAATTAATATTAATTGGTTGACAATGACCAGCAACGTAATAAAGTTCAGCCCATCTATTAACCGAATAAAGTACTTATTTTTGACTTCGACAGGTTGTACTTATCGTCCGAAACCTCAATTACCCTAAACGCAAATAAGAAATAATGTTCTACTATACGGAATATACGTCAAGTTGCTCTGAGAGTCTTTCAGACTAGCTCTCGGACAAATTTCCTCATCCATATTAAACGTCCGGGGACTTCTACAGTATTTAATAATTCGTAGTTTGACGGATTCGTGCAACGCGTAGGATAAATATAACCAACCGCTGCAGCCACTATTCACATAATTGTCCTCTGAAATAAAAATTACTTAAAATTCACTATAAAGTTCTGAAAATGACTCCAAAAGTGTGTGATGAAATGCAGAATGAGGTATTTAGGACAATTCCCTCACGGCAGCCGCTGCTGGCTTAGACTGCTGACATAATCCTTTCTGGAATTAAAAAAGGTTAAAAATGAGCAGGAAGTTCTGAAAATGACACCAATGGATGTATGGATTATGAGTAGGGAAAGGATCTTATGCAGTAAAAAAGGGCCAAAATATGCAGTAAAATATGCAATAAATAAGCTATTATATGCA
>JAQFXY010000641.1:0-20380 GCA_034693865.1 Ceratophysella sigillata | reverse complement strand
TTACGGATCTGTTTTGTATGGTTTTGAGAATTTTGCACTTATTTAATTTAATTAATTGTACTTAAATTCCTGTCCGTTGGACGGGCTTTCAGCTAGTGTACCATGAACAGGGACTGTCAAGTTGTTTAATGCTTATATGAAAATGTACCTTGTAGAGAATCAAGTTAATGATGCAAAAGAAAAAGCGTCTACAACTTGCACTTGTGATTATTCCTGTATTGAAGATGTGATCAACTTTGAATAGCTTGATGTATGTAAATTGTTATAAATTCAAATAACTTGATTTCAGGGTTCAATAAATACATAATCAATCAGCCTTGTTCATGCTAAGGATATTTGTTGCTGCCGAGGATATTTAGTATTCATTTTAGACCAGAAAGGTCTTATGGGATACTCCGGTCGTCCGTCTGTCCGTCCGTCACGCTTGTTAGGTTTAGTTATCAGCTGCATATATAAAAACGAGTAATTGGCAGCGTTCGTGAACCAGCCGGGAAGCAAAGGCTGCAATGTAATTACGTGTAACTCGCATGTTACATCCGAAATGGGACAAACATATAGCCTAATAAAAAATTTAAAAACGATTTGTTACCCCAAATTATATATAAGAAGACAGTCGACAGTCGACAGTCGAACGCCTCAAATAAACAATTTTTTGATACCATTTGAAATAGGACCATATATAAATTCAAATGACTTTTGAGCCTCATTTCTGAAAAAAACCTGCCTTCGGCAGGTCGGAAGACCAGAACGGTCTGCCAAGTTACGTTGACAAATGCATATCTGCTTCGAACAATTTACAATTTGATCGAATTTTGAAGCTAATTTGTACAAAACCGTGTGGTTCCCCACAAGCACTAGTTTGTGTGGTTCCCCGCAAGCACTAGCTTGTGTGGTTCCCCACAAGCACTAGCTTGTGTGGTTCCCCACAAGCACTAGTTTGTGTGGTTCCCTACAAGCACTAGCTTGTAACTATCGCTAGCAAAACTTTAAATTTGCAAGGTAATCAGCGCAACTCGCTGCTAAAAAATAAGTTTTGGATATATGAAAAAAACCGAGAAGGTACAAAATGGCTTATTTAGTATTATTTATTCAAAATTAATATAGCTGTCGCTAGCAAAAATCATTTTGCAATAACTTTACAATGGAATGGAATGGAGAATAGTGCAACTGGCTGCAAAAAATTAAGCTTCAGATTTATTTTAAAAATAACCGAGAGAAAACAAACCGGCTATTTAGGATTAGTTTACTCTAAATCAATGTAGCTGTCGCTAGCAAAAATAGTTTGGCCATAACTTTACCTTAACATGTAAAGGCATGGGGATTAGTACAACTCGCCACTACGAATTAATTTCGGGTTAATTTTTAAAATAACTGAGAGAGAACAAAACAGCTAGTTAATATTAATGTACTCTAAATCTATGTATCTTTTCTTAGCAAAAATAATTTTGCCCTAACCTAACCTTAACATGTAATAGCATGGGAATTAGTACAACTCGCAACTACGAATTAAGTTTCGGATGCTTTTTGAAAATAACAGAGGGAGAACAAAACGGCTATTTAGGATTAGTTTACTTTAAATCAATGTAGCTGTCGCTAGCAAAAATAATTTTGCTAAAACTTTACTTTAACATGCAATGGCTTGGGAAATAGTGCAACTAGCTGCTAAAATTAAGTTTAGGATTTTTTTCTAAATAACCGAATAAATACAAAACGGCTAATTAGGATTAATTTACTCTTCAACAATGTCTAGCAAAAATAATTTTGCTAAAACTGTACTTTAACATGCGATTGCATGTGAAATAGTCCAAATAGCTGCTAAAAATTATATTTTGAATTTATTTTATCGCTATCAAAACTATAAAATGGCAAGGGAACTAGCGCAACTCGCTGCTAGAAAATAAAAGTTTCAAATATATTTTTAAAATAATCAAGAAAGTGCAAAACGGCTTATTGAGATTAATTTATGCTAAATTGTTGTAGCTGTCGCTAGCAAAAAATAATTTTGCTAAAACTTTACTTTAACATGCAATGGCATGGGAAATAGTCCAACTAGTTGCTAAAAATTAAGTTTAGGATTAATTTTTAAACTAAACGGAAATGTACAAAACAGCTAATTAGGATTAATTTACTATGAATCAATGTAGCTATCTCTAGCAAAAGTATAAAATAGCTTAGGAACTCGCTACTAAATAATAGGTTTTTGATATATTTTTAAAATAGCCGAGAGGGTACAAAACAGCTCGTTAATATTGATGTACTCTAAATCAATGTAGCTGTCGCTAGCTAAAATAGTTTCGCTTTACCTAAACATGTAATGGCATGGGGATTAGTACAACTCGCCACTATGAATTAGGTTTCGGATTAATTTTTAAAATAGCCGAGAGGGTACAAAACAGCTAGTTAATAGTAATGAACTCTAAATCAATGTAGCTGTTGCCATGCAACGGCAGCAAAAAATTAAGTTTAGGGTTTATTTTAAAAATAACAGAGAGGGTGCAAAATAAATAATTATGATTATTTGATTCTAAATCAATGTAGCTATCGCTAGCAAAAGTGTCAAATGGCATGGAAATTAAGAGCAACTCGCCGCTACAAATTAAGTTTCGGATTCATTTGTAAATTAAGCGAGAAGGGTACAAAACAGCAAATTATGAATAATTTACTCTAAGTCAAAGGAAATACCGCTAGCATAAGTATAAATTGGCATGGGAACTAGCGCGTTAGCTGCTTAAAATGAAGTTCAGGATTTAGTTTTATAATATTCAAGAGGGTACAAAACGGCTAATAAGAATTAATTTACTCTAAAACAATGTAGCTATCGCTAGCAAAAGTATAAAATAGCAAGGGCACTAGCGCAACTCGCTGCTAAAAAATAAGTTTCGGATATATTTTTAAAATAACCTAGAGTGTACAAAACAGCTAGTTAATATTAACGTACTCTAAATCAATGTAGCTATCGCTAGCAAAAGTATATAATGGCATAGGAACTAGCGCAATTAGCTGCATAAAATTAAGTTTTGTTTTCTATTAAATAATCAAGAGGATACAAAACTGATAATTCGGATTAATTTACTCTAAATCAATGTAGTTAACGTATAGAAATATAAAAAAATGAAAATTGTTATAATATCCTATAAATCAGTTAGACACGAACTCATTGCTTGTAAAGTTTAAGATTCTAACTTTAGCTAAAAGATAGTTTTGGCCTAGTGTAAAATATGCTCTATCTTTACTAAAGTCCTTAGAGGCTGAGGTAAACGAATTTTTCTAGCTCTCTTTAAATACTTGAACATCTAGATCTATGCAACTCCTTCAGATTGACACTTTTATTTCTGAAACTTTCATAAAATCAGTCAAATTTTGAGTGTGTAAGTTTAGGAAGTCTTTGCCAAAAAATGGGGTTATTCTTTTGGATGTTGGAGTTGACTCTTCTGTAGATTCGGCAGATTCTAGTCGTGATTTGGTAATCTTCAAAAAACTACTATTATTTAGTTGAGAGTAGAAAATGCATTTGGTTAAAATTGTGTTAGTTTAAGTGTTTGATTAGGGCAGGGGTGTCGGACGATTTCGAAATCAGCGAGTGCTATGATATGTTACTATAAAACTACAACATGTTATTAGTTTTAAGTGAGTATGTTTGTTAAAAATGAAACGACACTGAAATAAACATCACTGTAGTTGGATTAAATGGCATTAAATCGAAATTTGACGAGATCAATCTTTGCTTAAGCTCTCATTGCGTGCGTGTTTTCGTAAATTGCAATTGATTTCGAATGATCATTACAATTACTTTAGTGTTCAAGAACTCTTCGAGTGTTTGTAATAATTCCAGTTTGGGACAACGTAGAAATCAGCGCAAGTGGGCCCTTTAGTTTTGACTATTTGTCTCATGATAAATTTATTATTTGTCATTTGTATGTTGAAGTGGAAAACGCTTCGTAATAATTCTTATTTGAAACTAAAAGCTAAAACTTAAACAGTAATACCCAATGTTTCGCAAATATAGACTCCATGATGGGAGAGAAATGCTTTTGCAAAACTATAAAATATAATAACTGTTAAATAACGTTCAATGTCATCGCTCCGCCTTTGAACTTGCTTAATGAGCTTGCAGCTACTGCAATTAGCATAATTTACCTTGGCGTTAACTTTTTTGGAATTGTATTGGATACTATAACTTAGAAACACCGAACGGATGGGTGCTATCAGTATTCGTAATCTGGAGGTTAAACTGTTTACGATTATTTTTTATGATGTCCATTAGGTTCGCAGCTTTATCCTAGCTGCAACCGTATGATTCAATACCACAAAACGACATTTTATCTGCCCCGTGAACTCGAAAAGTAAATTTTTGAATGTCTTAACGAAAAAGCTGGGGTTAAATGACTTTAAAGATTATAAAGTTAGGCTGATCAAATAAATGCAATAATGAGTGTGCCAAGTAAACCAGAAAATGAATTTCTTCTGTGCCCAAACAAATATAAAACTATCCCTACGCACTCCCGGTACCGGAAAAGTGGAATTTTGACAGAAGGAAAACCGAGAATTATTAAAACGGTCGACAAAAAAATGAATAATTTTGATAGTATTTTAGTTCTATTTCCTTAGTGCGCTCAGTTTTTTCTTACTGCTCACATATATGGGGATTCAAATTTTCCGAATGTTTCGAAAAACTAAGAATTGGCTTTTTAAAATCTTTGTTCCTATTACCAGTCTCCATTTCATTATGGTTTTTTAGAGTAGAACTTGGTTTAAAAACCAGTGAATTATTTTTTGTAAAACTGGGCTTGAAGTTTATGGTTAAAATTAGTAATAAGAGAAAAGACTGCCTAGTCCATAAGGAATACGAAACAATGAAAATTCTAAAATTTAAGTCTTGCTGGTATAAAAACCTAATTAGGCTATGTAAGAAGTGGAATTGCCAACACTCGCTTAATGATAATGACAACGACGAGTGTGTATCAATGTGGTCAAAAATTCACAATAATAATGTATGTATGTCAAAAATTGAGCAAGATTCAATAGGTATATATATCATATATTAGTAATATATTAGTAATATATATATATTAGTAATATGAGAACTACTAAACTACTACTACTGTGGTATATAAACCAAACAAGACACAGTGTTACAAGGAGTCATTTCTCAATGAAGATATTTCTTGGAAAATCAAGCAGCTGATTCTGCAACTAAAAGCTAGATTGTCGCATATCACGCTTAATGGTAAAGTTGTTAGATAAAGAAACCTAGAATTACTATATAGCAAAGTAGATGATAGCAAATGTGAGTTATGCAGTCAAGAAATTGAGGATACATACCATGTAATGTTAGAGTGCCCGCACTACGCAATTGAAAGGCATAAATTTATTTACTCGCTAAGTACGTTTAGAAATAACTTTACAAGAAATAATTATCTAATGATGTTTTATAATTTAGATAAAAACAATTCTTTAAAACTATTCTACTTTTTCAACTGTTCATTAACCCATAGACGCCTCTACCTTGATGAACAATCCTAAGCTACTCATTACCACATAATAATGTATGTCTTTAAGGGCCTCGGCCAACATTTAAGGGACAATAAATTCAATTATTATTATTAAAACCGAGTATTAGTCACTTTTATTCTTTTATGCCAAACAAATACATCGATGTTTTATATAAACTTTAAGCTATAATTTATTCTAACATTTTTGCGTGTCCTTCTGTCACTGAATCCATACGTACGAAGAGAAGATTAGGTATGAAACTGTGGAAATAAAGTGGTA
Source organism: Ceratophysella sigillata (assembly GCA_034693865.1). NCBI lineage: Eukaryota > Metazoa > Arthropoda > Collembola > Poduromorpha > Hypogastruridae > Ceratophysella > Ceratophysella sigillata. The sequence goes on along the minus strand of JAQFXY010000641.1, from coordinate 14,608 downwards.
CCGTATAATATATCGCTTGTACACTGTACCATATAATTTTATTATTACAGTCTCTTGTGAATAAATAGCATTCTTGAAAACATTTGATAATGAAAATGATTGCATGACGCTGATAGTGTTGAATTCCATAAGATATTTGTTTATTATTCTGGTTGTTTATCTGTGTATTCGTTTGCAACAGCTGTAGCTTTGTCATCTTGTTCCTTTTTTATTTGGTTTATAGCGTCTGCTTTTGCACGAGCTTTAACTTTATTTATAAAAGCAGATGAGTCAATTATATTATCCCATAATGGTGAGTATTCGGAACAAAATTTGGTTAATTCCTTTGGCCGTATATAAGTGTTTATTTGATACTCAAAATAAGAGCCTGGGTCAGGCTGGTTGTAAGGGCTTTCGTTTCTTGTTGGGGGCAAAAAGTAAGTACGTTTATGGTAATTACTGTAATAAGAAAATCTAGAGGTAAAGCCCACATAACGATAGTTTGATCGAAAAAATCTGTCTATATCATAAAAATTCCTCCAAGTATCCCAATTCAGAGAGTAAGGGCGTTCGAAAAAGTAATTATAAACGTACCAACATTCCCGAAAAGTATCCTGCAATAAGTATGTATTGTATAATTGTTTTTCACGTGTCGCTAGTGCTGTTTCGTGAAATGGATCGTTACAGCAGTATTCGCTACTTCCAGGATATTTCTTCACTTGGTGACAAACGAAGCAGTTTCGGCGTTCTCGATCATAATGCAGTTGATTGTGTGGAGGACTTACATCATTTCTAATTGGACACGTAATTATTTGTTTTTCTCCTTTTAAGCTGTTGGGATCAAAAACTTGATAGCGTGTAGGACAAGAATGTTCAAGTGCCTTCCAATGGCAATGAGGTTTTGAGCATGCTGGATCTTCTCTATACATTTTCTTTGTTGAGGCGTCCAAAAATGTCCAAAAGTTGCACATCTTGTTTTTTGTCTCAAAGTAGAGATTGTGCTTGCCGTGTTTTGTGTCGCACTGTCCGTAGACTACACGTCCTTCACGGGGTTCTCCAGGAGGACGAGTTTGAATAGGAATTGGTTCACAACGATGGAAATCCTGGCAGTATCCGTTAACTACGCAATCCTTTTCGGGATCGCACGTGGAACCTTCTTCAGGTTTAACTGCTTTGTTTGAATTGTAATCTAAAAATCAGATAAAAACGGTTATATACATCAAAGAAAGCAATTGTCTTACTAATGAAAGCTATGAAACCTATACCAGTATCCGCAGGAGCTCTGCAAACGAATTTCAGTTTCTTGGCACAGCTACTGTGTTGAACGTATGATTTTTCTCTATCTTTGTTGTAGAAATTATTTATACATTCCCATCCTTTTGCGTAAATTGTAGCATATTCGTCTTGCAGTGGACCTAAGTAGGTTAAAAAAGAAGCAGAAAGTCCTATCCCAGTGACACAGTTTTTGAAGGGCATATCTCCTTTACACAAGTAATCCGACCAGAAAGATTCTGTAAAATCTGACAAAATCATTCAAAGTAGTTAGTAAAAATTAACAGTTAGTAGTATAAAATATAGATTTAGTCATAAAACTTACTATCAAAAGATCGAATAGAGTAGTCTGTATATTGTACCAATGTGTAATTACTTCGTGCACAGCACTTTCTTGCGGCATCTTGCGACAACTAAGGAGACAAATAAAAAACAAATAAGTGATGCCATTGTCGATTGTGTGAATTATTAAGCTAAAAAATATATTTACTTTGATTGTCGAAATGAAATTATTTGAAACTCCGGCCATTTGTTGGAAGACATTTTTTGAGCAATCTTGGTGTGCTACGAATCATTAACAAAGCAAATTAGGTAGGCACTTACAACAAAGAACATCAGTCTAAACAGCGTTGCCCTGGGCTTTTTGACAATAGTATTTTTAAAGTATTGCCTTGGCTTTTAGTAGAGTGTCGAGGGGTTGAGATTAGATTTGGGGGTTTATTTGAGCCTCACAGACAATTCTAACAAGCGAGTATCTTTGACGCTTTGTGAAAAGCGTCAAAGCCAAGGCATTCCGTATATAGAGACTCTTACCCTCAATTCTTTGGCATACAAATTGATACTTGAGTTCCTTGTTAAGATCATGTATCAACTGGAAGGGTTCTGCAGTAATATGTGGTTTTGTAACGTTTTTGTAAAGTTTTGCAGCAATAATGTGGACACCCGGGGTTTCCTGGTCGCTGGTTCTCCATGTTTGAATGTCCTCGGGATCATCCTCATTATCTTCTTCCCGGTAAAAATAAATACTATTTACCGACCGGTCACTCCAGCCGGTCCATATGGTGACCTCGTTTTCAATTGGCAAGTCGTCCCATGCCTCTCTAGTTCCAAGTGACATCATTTGCAAGTACACTGGGCTCATTTTCATTTTGAAGCAGCAGTCCATCGCTACTTCCCATTTGGCCTATTGGAATACAAATATGAAAGTGTATCTACAGTTCTCAATACCTTACTGCAATAATTACGGTGTTTTGTCTTATACTTTGAATGTACTTAAGAAGAAGTACGTATGACCAGTCACAAAGTTTTGGATAATGCATTCATCACTTGAATCATTTGATGTTGTTGCTCTCCAATTTGGTTGAGGTGTGTGCTTGCTTATTTGATTGATTCTTCCGTTGTTAATGGCTAAAGTTAGACATTTAATAAAATTATTTAAGTGTACACACATCTGAAATATGTAGTTTCGCAAAGTTTTATTCATTTAGGAATATCAAAGAAGATCACAAGGGCGATTGTGCTAAGCTTTCATGCCAATTGTAATTTATATTTCACTTGATTCAGATTATGTGAGGGCTTTCGTCAAGCCCGAATGACTTAATATTAAAGGACTTCACGGGCTTCACGTAAGCTATCAGAATAACCTGATCTGAAAAATTGTAACTTTGCAGGCAAAAATCACCCTAAACAATCACCAAATTTTACCATTGCCTAATTTAAAATAAATATTTTGAACTTGCCATTTTTGAATAACACCGTTGAGTCAACAATCACAATGCACAGGATAAAGGTAAGTACGACTTTCAAAAGCATTTTGATTTATCACATGAATAGTTCTTTAGCCAAACGATTTGAGCTAAAAACAGCAAATGAAGCAATGTAGGAGATGTCGGAATCTAGATGTAAAGCTTTTTTTCAACATGCCTAAAAATCCAGACACCTAATTCTATCGCTCTACTTTCAGTTCTCCTGTACTACTCGGTGATATAAACATTCTGCTCTAGTCGTCCGTACAAGGCATTGAACTCAATATTGTTTTTAAAATTCTGATAGGTCAACGCCCTCAATTTCACGGTACCAGAACCAATCTTGTTACTCGGTCATTGTACTTTACATTTCCTTCTCAATTTTGTTTAGCTCGAATCAAAACAAACGTCAAAACAGGATACCCTGTACTTCTGCATTTCGTCTGTAATATCTAATCTACCTCTCGACAACGTTAGATTACATGTATCAGGTTAATACAAAATAAAAAAAACAGAAAAATCTGTCAAAAGGAAAACTAGAAACCAAAACCGAAAAAGCAAAATCTTCCACGGGTATTTAAAAAACTTAAACCATTCTGCGAGATTTTCGGATAGGCTTATGCTTGACAACATTTCTAAAATGCCGATTATGAAGTTGGTACTCCTGTACATGGTACTGGTACTGGCTATACATAATAATAAGTTAGAGTTGCAAATTTTTGCACAAAACATTAGTTGCATTTGCGTACATATACTAACAAATTGAAGTTTCCCTGCTCACAGTGTGCACCGCTCAACTTCTTGCACAAAAGCAAATTTCACAAAACGAAACAGGCATCACTTCGTATAAACGCAGACAAAATTTCAATTAATTTATATACGCCAATTTTCTAATTGCACATTACATATACCTACCTTATAATGTGGTGGGAAATTATCATTAAGGCTATGATTAAAGTAGTTGTAAAAACCCTGTTTTAGTTGTACATTTAGTAAAACCATTCAAAATTGAGTTAAGTATTTAACCATTAGTTAAGTTACTCTGGAGACCTACATAAATAAACGCATAATTTGTAAATCACACATGATAAAGCTTAAGGCCCAAAATACGTATTATAGAATGTTCTAATGAAATTCATAATATTTACGTTATTATTTTTATTATTATTTACGGTATTAGCTCTGAGCTGATAACATCATTTCAAGATGTTTAGGCCAAATACTGTCTAATTTCGGTCGAGGCTTGTCCACTTTTAGACCAGAAGGGTATTTTGGAATGACCTTGCCCGTCTGTCTGTCCGATCTTGGGTCAGTTTGGCAACAGCCCTCGTGGCAACAAGAGCTCTGAAAAATTGGCAACACAAAATTTCTAAATCCCAAAATGGCAACACGCTAAATTTTAAATCTCAAAATGGCAACACACAAATGTTTAGATCCAAAAATGGCAACACACTTTTTATTTCAAACAAATTTGGCAACAGATATCTACAGACTTATTTCAATCCATCTGTCCGTCCGTCACAAATTCATACGTTCTTGTCACTTTGTATATAAACTGCGTCAAACAGAAGCAGTGTCGAAACACTTTTTAGTGTCATTACGTGTTTACTACGGTGCACGGCAAGAACATAGTATGTTCCTGTACTGGAGCATAGATTACATTTAAAATCAAATGATAGGGAGCTAATTGTCATAAATTCTTAAATCAACTGCGCAATTTAAATACAATAATTTTAAATCTATAGGTTGAAACCATCTCAAATAGGAAAAGGAATCGAATTCAAAAATCAGATAGTAACGAACATTTGGAATATGAAAATTTGTATTATCAGAAGCACCATATATAAATTCGGATGATTTTTTAGTCGTGTTTATTACGCTGCACGATAAGAGCGTTGTGTTTCTGTACGGTAGCGTATATTACATATATACCCAAATAATTGGAAGTTAGTGTCATGTAAATTATGAAATCAACAGCAGGTTTTTATACATGAACACCGTGTTCTGTTGCATATTCCACCAAATACCATTACAAACGTTCGGTTGATGTTAGGATTCACATCAAATTTGTTCGTGAACTCATCTGCATCCTAAGTATAAGTATGTAACATAAACAAGAAATCATGATCAAATTATTAATATTATAACAGACATTAGTGCAGTTTGGTGCCTTTGGCTTATGTTTAACCGCTACATAAGTAAGACTTCTCTTCCAGGCCAACAGCATTAGTCCACCTAGGTGGAATAGTGTAAGAGCATGATGATTAAGTTAAAGTTGAAGCAAAACCCAAATTTACCTGCTACCAATATTTATATGATCCTTATGAGCCATCCATGATGTATGTTGTATGTATATGTGAAAATCACGGTGCGGTCCAAACAATGATCTGCCATAGAAAATCCAGTATACGCAAATATTATATCATTTTAGATATAATAATATAATACTAATAGTTCACTCAAACAAGCTAGTGTGAAGTGCAGCTCACAAACAATAGAGACTACATAATACAAACTGTATTTAAATTAAACCAAGGAAAAAACGTACGCCTTTGCTGTGTTCAGTATTCATATTTATTAAATTTACAAAAACAACATGTCAGAACTATCCGGCCCTCAGACCTAGGCTTCATACTCCTTAAACAACAATTATTTATTTGTTACTACAACCATAATTACGTGAATTCCTGGATTCTGGTGTAGCGCATAGATCAAAACATATAAATAGAAGCCAAGTGTTCTGGTGGCACACCAAAACAGCTTTATCGGGCTTTCCTTTGCAACGGCTACACAAAGCTTACATACAAGTCGAAGCATTTCTGCTGCTCAATAAACGTATTTAAAAGCGCATCTTGCATAGTGACTGGCGTGACCGCTACCACTTAGACGATTCCAAATATACAACCGGCGCTGGTCTGAGAAACTTTTGCCGAAGTACAGAAAGACAGACATACAAGAACATCCCATAACACCTTTCTGGTCGAAAAACCTGCCGCCTTAAGAATTCAGGCATCTAATTCCTAGGGCCCTACTTTCAGTTCTACTGTACCACTCGGTGATATAAACATTCTGCTCTATTCGTCCGTACAAGGCATTGAACTCAATATTGTTTTTAAAATTCTGATAAGCCCTCAATTACACTGTACCAGAACCAATCTTTATTACTAGGTCATTGAACTATACATTTCCTTATCAATTTTGTTTAGCTCGAATCAAAACAAACATCAAAATAGGATACCCTACAATTCTGCATCTCGTCTGTAATATCTAATCTACTCGGTAATGTCTTAATACTGGTAATTTACATGTATCAGGTTACTACAAATAATACCAAAACCAGAAAAAGCAAGCACAAGTAAACAAAAACTATAAACCAAAACTGAAAAAGCAAAACAGAGAAAACTTTATACGGGTATTTAAAAAACTTAAACCTACCTTAAACTACCTTACCGTTTGAGAGTTGTTCTTGGGAAATGTAGGTTTCGCATAAAAACATAAAAACAGGATACTCATTCCGCTTTTCGTCTGTCATATCTAACCTACCTCTTGTTAACGTCTTCCGTCTAAACACCAGAAAGGCAACTACGTTTGCTGTCGTGTCTGACGGTTTGGAAACCAACGTGTGACGATATTTGTAGTAATAGTAATGTTGCTGTATTTTATCCCACAGAGCTTTCATTTGTAGTGCTTGTCTTACTTTTGATTGTGAATGTTGAAATTGAAGAGACACATGAATAAATCTATTATTGAATTGAATTGAATTGAATTGAATTGAATTGAACTAAAACCGAGAAAACCTAAACTGAGAAACATAAACCAAGAAACCAAATTCAAGAAAAGCTTACACGAAAACAGTTCTGAAATCTTTGTTTGCTGTATTATAAAAGGCAACCAGAACAAGAGATACTGAAAAAACCCTAGAGATTTTTGAGAAATTATCATTGGTCACTTGTCACAGTTTGATTTATGTCAAGTTTGTAGGCAAAGACAACTAAATGCCAATATTGTGATTTTCCCATACAACTGCAAATGTGTGAATTTACAGCACAATTTACTACATTGAACTACCTATAAATCTGCATAACCCTGCGATCAAGGGTTAGAATTATAAACGTTCAACTTAAAAATGATTATGAGCGAAAAAGAAGTACATTAAAAAAAAATTGTAACATGAATATATAACAAAACCTTTTATATTTCTCTCAGAATTGACTAATATTTGAATTTCGTTAAAATTACCTCAAACAATATTGTCATATAAAATTAAAATTGAACCCTGAAGTTCAATCAGAACATGAATTTGACGAGTGAGCTCAGGAACACTTGAAGTAAATAGGAAAATCTAATTTTGGAATGCAAATATTTTTGCGTCGAAACATACTTTTTGCATAGATCAAACAGTCGCTGATTAAAACGTGTGTATTTCTTAGCCTAAAGACGTGGCATAGTCAACTTTTCCAATTTTTGTAAATACTTTTCAGTATTTATTTTATTTTGTACCTATTAACTCCCATTCTCGATGGAACAAAATTAATTTTGAACATCTAAATATTAAAATGTAAAACTATTCAACGCATCAATGAAGAAGTGCCTACTCAATAAGTAAGCAAATGAAACTAAATTACAGAATATACATGTGACTAATCATGCATCGATGATGTGGTAAACAATTCGTAAAACGAAGAAGAATACAAATAGCTTGAAATCAGGTTTCAATAAATACAATATTTCAAATATTATGCTTTAGGGAAATGAAAACAAAAGATACCATGATTTACATATTCAAACTTTCTTCATAATCTCATAAATGGCAAATTGTTTTTGCGGTAGTAAGACAACCAAGACTACTTGCAACATGACAAATGACATCAGTGAAAAAAAAAGTCAAAAAATGCCAAACGGTTTGCCATTCATGTAAATACTCAAAACTTTGCAATTTGAAAGTTTGACATTCTGACCGCTGATCAACATCAATTTGATCAAGTTTTTAGAGCAGTTTCACTACAGCATGCCAAATGACAAATGGAAAACCTTTAAAAAGCGGTCAGTATTTCGGCAAGAACATTTTCAGAACATTTAAAGAGAAATTTTGAAAACTTTTGGTGTTGCATATAAATATATTAGAAACAAGGTTTGTTTTTATAGCCTTCTAATCTCCTCCTAAAATATCTGTTTCCCCACCAAATATTGACCTTAAATGACTGTAGTTCATTTTTAGCTCTTTTTTAAAAAGTTGCATAACAAATTGATCCCTTTGACCAACAAATGACAATCATAACGTTGTTACCCTTAGCTTTGTCCCATGTCAACTTTCTAAATGTGACAGTTTTTATTCGCGATGCGCATGAATACAGGTTTGACACATGAATGCCATCCGTAAATATGGAATAAATAGCATGAGACGCCTTTTCCAAACACCTTAATACCCGTGTATCTTTTCCCCTTCAAAATCCAGTAATACCCGTGAAATTAACTTAGCTACCCATGTATGCTTTCCTTTCCAAAATTCCGTAATACCCGTTCGGCGACAATTGGGTAAGCGACAATTGGGTAAGTCGCAAAATTTACTATGTTCCTGTGGAGATTTTAACTAAATATTTAATATTCAATAGACTAGTTAGGTTAGGTTTTCCGAAAAGCTCACTTTCCATGTTGGTGTTTCAATTGAACAAAGTTTGAGTAGACTTTTTGGCACGTGTACCCAATTGTCGCTTACCCAACTGTCGTAGAACCGTAATACCCGTGTATACTTTCTCCTTCTAAATCAGGCAATACCCGTGAATATAACCATACCGTGAATATGACCATACCCGTGTATACTTTCTCCTTCTAAATCAGGCAATACCCGTGAATATAACCAACTCATGTATAATTTCTCCTTCAAAATCCCGCAATACCCGTGAATTTAGCTAACCCGTGTATCCTTTCCCCTTTAGAATCCCGTAATACTCGTGAATCTAACTAATCCTTGTATCTTTTTCCATTCATAATCCTGCAATGCATGTGAATTTAAGTAACCCGTGTATCCTTTCCCTTCCAAAATCCAGCAATATTCGTAAATCTAACTAATCCATGTATCCTTTCCCCTCCAAAATCCCGTAATGCATTTGAATTTTACTTACCCATATATCCTTTCCCTTACAAAATCCCATAATACCCGTGTATCAGTTTCCCTCCAAAATACCGTAACACTCGTGAATTTAAGTAACCCTTGTATCTTTTTCCTTCCAAAATCCCGTAATACTCGTGAATCTAACTAACCCATGTATAATTTCCACTTCAAAATCACGCAATACCCGATTCCTTCGATTCTGTTGCAAAATTAGCGAAAATATGCCAGAAAGACACTATGTTATGGTTTTTAGGTCACGAGGTCACCAGATTTAGGTCACCAAAACTTCGCAGCGAAACGCGCTGCGGAATAAAAATATATTCTCTGCTCTGGCGTCGTACAAAGCGCGCTATGCTCTTGACTATCTCCAGAGAGCACTCAGTAGCCGGAAAGCAACTCGTGTTTTTTTAAATACAGCTAAAAATATTACATTTGTTTGTTCTTCCTGGTCATACCTGACCTTCATGAAACGCAGTGTTTAATAGTTTTACATGATTTTGCGTACATGAGTCCCAATTCAGTTTTTTAAGGGGATGGATAAAATCAAAAAACATTTAATAATATGTGTTGAAAGGTTTGATTAATAAGATTTTGATAAATAAAGTTTTGTACACAGTTCTTTTCTCAATGGAATAAAATGCAGCGAGCTGTCGAGCGTATTTTTAGTGCCTTGATTTTGTTAAGCAACTCGTGTTTTTTTTTAAATACAGCTAGAAATATAAAATTTGTTTGTTCTTCCTGGTCATAACTGAATTTCATGAAACGCAGTGTTTAATAGTTTTTTAGGAACAACGTCTATATCGTGGTACCTGATTTTGCGTACAGGAGTCCCAATTTAGTTGTTCAAGGGCACGGATTAAATCAAAAAATCAAAATACAATTAGTAATATGTGCTGAAAGGTTAGAATAATAAGATTTTGGGATATTGAGTTTTGTACACAGCTCTTTTCTGTTCAAGCGTATTTTTAGTGCCAGCTGGACCGCGCTCCACTCCGGCTTCCTCCGGAGAGATCTGCAGCACACGGGAGCGAGCTCCGCTCCGTCTCTGGAGCCGCAGTTGCAAGTTACTAATTTGAAGTACATTTTCAGTGCATAAGAAAATACGAATAAACTTATTACCCAAAACAACATACGAATACTACTTAAGGAGGGATTGGACGAGTCTACTCAAATGCAAATAATATGCTAATTTTAGAGTATTTTTAGTTAATTCAGTTTACAGCTTAGAAATTCAAGGAAGGTACCCAAAGTTAGCGAAATTAAGTGCGGTAATTCTCCCAATGGAATATATTAGTTTCTAGTCCCGCTTAGGGAAAATTCATAATTAAAAACTATTTAGTTGATGTAGAATTGGACGAATCTATTCCAATCCCAATAACATGACAATTTCAGTCTTTTTAGTTAATTCAGTTCACAACTTAGAATTAGAGCTTCATCTAGGGTACTTATGCTTCCTTAAAAGTGCTTGTCCTGGTTTGTCTCAATAAATGCGTCATTTCTTGTGTTTATCTTTGCTATGCCTGTTTCTGATCAGTTACCACCGTTTATTATGTTTGTACATACCTAGTTGGCACCAGGAACCAGGTTCACAGTTACAATAATGTTAAACTGAGGACAATGACTTTTTACTCTAGTTTAAAACTATATACATAATCTCCAATCATGACAGTTTTGTAAGATTAACATGTAAGTTACTATGGTATGGTACGAGCTAATTTTATTGTTGGTGTTAGGGGTTTGCTCTAGTTCAAATACTAGGAAAATTGACACTGAACTAGATTTCAGTGGCACGGTACGGACACTCTTATTCACGCATTTAATTTTCGTCACCTGAATTTTTCTTCATTAAAATTTTCATTTGAGTTTCAGTAGCCTAGCTGTTTAGTTTGCTAAAAAATAAAATAAAAATGGCATCGGCTATAAGAGTGATGTGTATCCTGTTGCTCTTAGAAGTGAAGGAAAACAATGCTAGCAAGTTTATCCGACCCAGTGGTAAGCATCCCGTAAAATTAAAAAAACGTAATCAGCTCCAATTATTAAAGGTAACACATCCGCTTTTAGATCCAATGAAGTCTCAACGCATTCACCCAAGACAACGTGGCAGTGAATCATTAGCAGAGGGGTTTGTGGCAAAATCTAAAGATTCAACTCCAGATGTCGGAGATTCTGGCGAACCGGAATTCGTGCCAAGTGACTGTATTCCGGAAAACTTCGATCGAACGTTACCTGAATTTTGGATTAGCCGATTTAAGGTAAATTTGGTATTACTGTTTAGGTTATTATATAATAATAAATTACATTATATTATTATAAAATTAATAAAACTCAAAAAAAATTTCAGGCGGAGTATCACGCTTCCATTGACTGCTGCTACGCGCTAAATCGAGCTACTTTCTATTATGGAGAAAAGGAAGGCGAAAAACCAAGTAACGACTGGTTCTTGCTCCCAATCCCGACCTCAGGATATCTAGGTGTATGGACTGGAGTGTCTGACCAAGACACCAACAACAAATATTTTCATAAAGATGAAAACAATATTCCATTACTAGTTAAAGGCTTAACTAGAACGAAGTCTGGTAAAGTGAATATAATTTTGGCTATCATCGAACGAAAACCCAATCGACAGAACCCGGTTGTTGCCTACTTCAGCGAGGATTTGGAACACGTCAAAGGGTACAAAAAGCAATTTATTTGCCGGAAATCTACAGGTAATTATTACGTTTACAATTGTCACTTTAGTTAAAAATTTTCAAACCACCCTCACCCGACTGAATTAAGAAAACAAGTTACTACTGCTTTGTTAGGGAGCGGTGGTACGCATTGATGTTATTATTGATTTTCTTAAATTAATATTTTTTTATCAAAACTAGAAAAAACTGGTTGCGATGGCAAATTTGAGCCTATTGACGGATTCCCTCTGCTGTTGAAGTCGTCTTCACGAGTAAGTGATCTACAGCTATACAAATATGTTTGCAATCTACCTACAGTAATCGCTGTTTGTTTTGCGATTTTCTAATTGTTTCAATACGAGGTAATTGTTTTGTATCAAACCATAGCTAAAATGGAGAGATGCTAAAACCTGTTGTGAGAATGAAGGACACACTCTAAAAAAATTCGTTGCTAGTTACAGCAACTCGCTAAAGCGTAAGTTATTTTATGCATTTTATTACACTGAAATTGCACTTAGTGTGTGAAATCGTTCATGCAACTAAGGGTTTTTCACGAGACGGTATATCGGTACTGTCTGTATAGATTTTGCTTTTACTTCAAGCAGTTGCTTGAGTGAGGGCAACGTAAAAACAAAATCTATCCAGACAGTACAGTAATACCGTCTCGTGGTTTTTCGTTAAAACCAGTTCTACATTACGCAAAACTACGTAATAAAAATATTTTACAAATAAAAAGTTAATCGTATTTTATTTTAATAAATTTATTTTAAGTGGATGGGTCCTACTGGATCCAAAACCGATGTACGCTTGACCAACAAATTGAAGAGTGTTTAAACCCAGTCAAAGGAACAAAACCAGGAAGTGCTGCTTCAACTCCACTCCTATCTATGGCTGCTACCACTCTGGGGTATCCAAGTACGCGACAAGACCCCCAACAAACACAAGTTTCGGACTGGACTTGTGTTAATTATATTAGAATCAAAAACTCGAAACATTTTGTGCCCCAACGGAGTTCTTGCAACAAGGCCTTGCAGTTCATTTGCGAGCGGAACCCGAAAAAAGGTCGTTTAACATTTTGTGGCTTTTCATGTTGAGCACGTAGCGCATATGTATAACTATTGTAAATTTAATATCATTTTGCAGCCTACCTAGCTACAAAGCCAAAATCAGGCGAACCGTGCAATCCTGACCTATACTGCGCAAGAGTGGGCTACTGCCAAGAATATTATTTCTGCAAGGACGTATTATCTCAAACTGAACATCCAGAAGACGAAATGGAGGGGAAAATCCAGTACCACAGCTGCGAAAATCCGGACGATTTCCACAACCTTTTCTACAATCTTGAAACCGGAAGTTGCACCTGGTTTGACCATCTCCCTGAGGACGTACAAAAAATTTACCTAGCTGATGAGGAATGTAGGGCAAACTTGAAGTGTTTGTGGGAGCCTACCGGTGAATGCAGCGGTGATTACATGTATTTCAACCCCGAGGGAGCTAATGGCAAGTACAAGCCGCAGAAACTGTCGTGCCCAACAAACGACAATGAAACATTGAATCTGTTAGTTTGGGACCAGTCTCGTAAGAACTGTTTCCCATGTACAGAGGTCCTAAAGCTCGACCAAACAACTTTCTGCTGTGAAGAGTTTAAATAAGGTCTAATTGATACATTTTGTAGTTCAATTTTAGTTGTTATGTATTTTATCGTTAGAATTTCTTTAAAATAAAATTTATATATCATATATATTTGGTTTTTGTGTTAAATGTTAAATGTTAATAATTAAACTTAAATTAATAAATTATGTTACCCCACAAAAAAAATTGGTTTTTAAATACTATTTTACACACTTTTATTCTTCTCTTCTAGAACATGATCTCAATGTCGTCTTAAGTTGTAGAATAGCATTTTTGACGTAATTTAAAAACTTCGTCATGTTTTTGATTAGGATGCCTGTAGTTAGTCAGAAGTAATTCCCGAAGCAGACCAAGCTGAGTCAAACTTTTGATCCAATTATAAAACCTGCCTTGCCGCAGCTCGGGACGAGAAAGGCGACTACATACACCAGCATATTATATAGCAAGACTGAGTTAATCATAGGGATTCACATATGACGCATATAAATCAAATCAATATCAATAAAATAAAAATCGCCTTTTGTGAATCCATACTTGTTTTCATGTTTGGACTCAAGTCCACAGAATTGCTCGATTGCCCCTATATAAAATAGTACTAACTTTTTAAACTTTTATTTTAACGCCTGTTTAAGTCTAAGTTTAAGAAATAAATTGACTATAAATGCAACTAAGACAGAGTTCATGATATTTCATAAAGCCCATGACATAAGAATCGGTGAAGTGCCTCAACTAGTACTGAACGGAGCCCCAATAAAAAGAGTCTTCAGCTTCAAATACCTTGGAGTTACTCTTGACCCGCACCTCAGTTTCAAAAAGCACTTCTCCATCATTGAATCAAGAGTCGGGACTTCCCTTTCCCGGCTCCAATCGGTGAAGAGGTACGTTACCGACAGCGTGATGAAGATCTTATTGAATGCTTATGTTTTATCTTCGTATGACTACTGCATAGACATTTGGTGCATTCAAACTGACCATGACATTGAACGGCTGCAACATCGGATCGACCGTTTTTTAATGTGCTACAGCTACCCTGTAATTTTTAAGAAACTTTCACGTAAATTAAGAGCACGAGTTCCTATTAGTATTACAAAAGCGTTCACAAATAGTGTCCTTGAAAAATTTAATTTTTTGACTGTTAAAGAGAGAAAGACTTGGACATTGTTAAAGAATATATTCGATTTTATTCGATCGCCTGTGCA
>JAQFXY010000640.1:0-20385 GCA_034693865.1 Ceratophysella sigillata | reverse complement strand
AATATTATGGGCCCAAATTTTTTGTGGGTTATCGTCACATATAGAGGAACCAATTTAGGGGGTGGGACCCTACAAATCTAAAACATGTTGTTTTTAGGACAGGTCTACTGTCCACTCAACACAACAACGCCACCGTTTCAATTGTAAACAGTCTCCTCGGCGTATAATTATTGTTTGTCTTTGATATCTTTGCTGTTTGTCTAATGGTGTTTCACCTCCGAATCTGGGACCTACAAAGAAATACACTGGAGTACATGAAAGTCCAATAATCGAGCGTTTACTGGTGCGTTTGCTGGTGACAGAAACTAAGCATAGGGGTCGATTGACATGGCGGCAACAGGCGTTGAGTTGAGGTGCGCATTTTAATCCATTTACTAAAAGGTTATATCCCGAAATAATCACGATATCCAAAGTACGAAACGGTTAAGATAAAAAAGGTAATAGTACTGGCATATATGGACTTTAAAGCAAGTCAATTTGTTCAGCGGGTCTTGCCCATGTTCCATCTTATCGCTTATTTCATGTACGTATTCTGCAGCATCAATTCTAGCTCCAGACGAAGAACGACGAATCCAGCAACTGGGGACAAATTGTTCGTTTGTTTCAAATGGAGAATAGCGCCACTGTTGCATGTGCTGTGAATGTGCAGTGCATGTAGGGGGGAGCAATGCCCGCTCAGTGGACTGGCAAGGACTGGCAGGACAAAGGACAACCGAAACAGTGAAATGAATCTTCGAATTGAATTTGCCCGCATTTTTCAATTTTGCTACTTGATTTTTGCCTTGTCTGGTGTAGGTTCCAGGCCGAATGGCAATACACACCGCACGCACCGGGACAATCCATGCCGCTTACTTTGGAAAGTTTGAATACTGAGAAATATACATAGAGTGTTTATATAAAATGGATATTGTCAAAACAAATTGCTAAGCGTTTTCAAATTTCAATTTCAAATAAAATTTATTACGAATCTCTCCAACTTCAACTACAAATGAAGTACATGTAAAATATTTGTCATGAAACAAATAAGGCATGGTAATAACAACGAAAATGTCTACATACGCTGATTCGTTTGGTGCACGTTCTAGACCTAAAAACGGTAATGAGAATTGCACAATTCAAACCATTTTGATGAATAAAGCTTAAAAAGTGGATATTGCCAAACACAATTGTTTATACTTTAACTGTATAAACTTCATAAATTACAATAAATCAAGTATTTTAGTGGTTAGCATAAAATGCATCCATTTTAATAAGATCATTATTACAAAGTTGAGTTAATTAAACAAGATTCATATTTCATTGTATACTGTATTCCTCAATAATCAGCCTTTCCAAAATGGAATCACCTCTTTGTCCATCTGTGTATTTCCACTTCTCCAGGCTGAACCTGGACTAAACAAAAACCAGGAAAAACCCAGTGGAAAACTTGAGATGTTTTGAAGTAGTCGGCGTGTGAGTGACGTCAGAGCCATGAGCCATGCCCTTCCGTTCCACATTTCTGGGCTCGTAACAAGCAGTAAAGGCTCATCTACATAAGGAGCAATCAACTGCTACTGTCCCAATTCCTTGATATAAAACTAAAGCGAGTTCTTAAGACAGTTTGGGAGCTGGGTGGTTGTGGATGGAGAAGAGGCAGAGGGAGGAAATGGGACAGAGTCAATTTACAACAAAGTGGCATGATGGCACTCGCACTCCCATTACGCCTTCTGAGTAAAAATCTGAGAGAAAGACGGAGAAAGTTTGGGACGCTGAGGGAGTTGGGCATTAAACACTGCAATTCCGAATCCATAGGCTTCTTCTCCTAAGCCTTACTCGCATTCCCGTCAACAGAGAATTACGACAAAAGAAGCCTATATATTAGTGGCTAATAGGCCTTGGAGATACAAAGATAAATACATAGTAGACTCTCGTTAGGCGCAGAAACTGCTTCTGTCTCTAGCGCTCCTGGGCTCTACATCCCAAAGGGGCTCAAAACTTTGCAGTTAATAATCCACCAAAAATTCACGTTGCGCCAAAGTTCCACCAGAAATATAAATTGCCACATGCAAATGTACTTTACAGTAGTTACCACATATATATTTTCAAAAGTTTCTTATTTCTTGTTCTTCATGGGAAGAAATTAAATTATTTGATAAAATAAGGTGCAGAAGGATGATGGTATCTAATATATTGTAAATTGACATCAATTTTAATGAAATATCCCACAAACATGTTAAAAGAGTTTTGACGCTAATCAGCTCTCTGAAAGTTTTACGCAATGCGATTTATTATCCATACTGTATTAACTTTGAAGGTATTCCAACGCTGTAGCAATTTATGAATTCCAATTGGAATGACTAGCAAAAGCCAGAATAAGAAAACATTGTATTATAAAGTCCAAAATGAGTTAATTCATGATGCACACAATAGACAATGCATTTGCGTTTGGGCGGAAGTGGGTGGAACTGAATTCTGAGCACGCCGCTCCATTCTTGGAGACTCTGAGCTGATACTCGGATAAATTAGATTGGTGGTTAAATGACGCAGACGAGGAGGAAGGGAATGTAAGTAATGAGTTCCAAATCATGGCATTTTCTTCGTCTTCTTCATCTTCTTGTCGGATAAGTTAAGACGGGGAAAGGCGAAGCGAAGAAAATCCCCAAACTCACTCAAACTCCTTTTCTCAGCTCATCAGCCTGATTAGTTTGAGACCAGAAGGTTCTTATGGCATGCCACTCACTGTCTCTCCGTCCATGCATTACACTTTGACGCAGAACACGGGTTACATAAAAAATCTCAACTATCGCCAGCCTGTCAGAAGGCATAAAATGCAGATCTCCTTCACATTTCCCTTGTATTTTGGATGAAGATTTGAACAACGCAAAAATAAGAATATAGCAAAATAATACAAATACTTTTTTCTTAAAATTTGTGACTTGTACCAGCCTAAACTATGTACGATAATCATTTAAACATAACAGCTTCTCGAGTTTGAATTTACCAAATGCCCTTGTGTAACACAAATTTTGCAGTTAGGCTTCTGATGTTGAGCTGCCTTGGGCAGGTTATTTTTATTTTTATCTCCCTTGTAGCTACGCCGGTCATTATGACTCCTTCACTTCCATTTACTCTCCAGCTTCAGGCTTGGAGTAGTGGAAATTGGAGTTTTGGTGCCTCTCATCATTCTCAGCCTATTCCAATAGCAGAGGCGTTCCAATTCTCAATTAACGCAAGGCATTTCAATAACTCATAATTGTTTCATAATTCCGTTTACCAATGCTTTGCAGTGCCTTGGAATTTTGCTGTTGGCACAGCTGAACCTTCCAACGAAAAGTGAGTTTTCGAGACGATGTTCTTAAATGTGTGTGTTTGGTTTTGAATGAAATGGGTTGTTCAACCTGATTTGTTTGGTTCATTCACGGATGTTGATTTTTACCGCAAATCAGTTAATCAATAGAATAGCGATTAGCAAATTGTATCGTGGTGACAATGAAAAGCTCAGAACGTGATATTTCCGTTCAAAATTTCAAGATTTGCAATATTAGCATGTTACGCCATCACATCTCAGCAAAATAACTTTGTTACTACCGAGAGCATTTTTCATTTGAGATTTTGTGATTCTATTTGACTACTGGAATTCTTAAGCGTCCAGAATTATTGGAAAGAACATAAATATTTGATTTATGTGTAGAGACTTTATTTAGGCACTTGGTAATCATTTCTGAAATGGACTTCGTGCAGTATGACAGACTAATCTGGATTCCGTTTTTCAGTTCTGCCAAGTCGTTGTTTGATGGAAGAGGTCGTAAGTTTTTGTAGTTTTCTTCCCACAGCCGATCCACGTAGTTAAAAGTTAAAAGGATAAGAATGCGGGAAAGTGTTTAGTATTATTATCCCAGAGTCCTATTTCATTTCCCTGACGTTCCTTCGCCTATAATCAAAGTGGAGCTGGAAAGGGAGACTTTTTCCTCCGTCTGTTCGAGCATAGACACACAGGTTCTGATTTCTTTTATCCTGTGTCCGTGCTAGGCCCGCTAATCCAGAACCTAAGAACTACTACAAGCCTCGTTACTTACAAACAAGTTGTGAAGAGAAAAACTTTGGTCATAAATTTAGCACCCAAGATTTACAGCTCCCCTTCCTGTCTCCCGTCCGCCGACTTCCTCTCGAATCCAATCCGCTTTTTTCACCACTTCTCCGCCTCACTCCTCACAACAGACTTCCTTGGAAAGCGGATAGAAAAAATCTAAAACTTTTCCCCTTTCACAGTGGAGAGTTGGAGAGAGCGGAAATTGTACACACTTTCCACGCCCTGCTCGGTCAGAAATCATGAATATTTTTTATCTGCTTTGGAAGGGAGCAGAATTATCCAGTTACCGTGGCAGATGCTTCGCACCCACTGCCCACTACTGTTCGCTCAGTAGCCTCGCCAGCTCTATATGGATATTTACGTGTTTGCAAAACATCGAAATACACAACTCCAAAATCTGTCACTGTCAGGAGGTAGCTCAGAGTCCAATTCAAGCTGAGTTACTTTTTAGTGAATATTACTATGTAGGTATGTCACCTGTCAAGACGGAAATTTGTGGATCTGGTGAAAGTCAATTTTTGAACAAGATTACCGAATTTCTAATTAAAACCTCATTATTAGTTCGAGTAAAAGGCATTAGAGTAGAGATGGCAAGAGAAACCTGGAAAATCTTCGTGGAACAGCTAACTTTTAGTAATTTTAAAGTATAAGATGCAGTTATTGTTTCCATGTTGTAGTAACGTTTTTCATGAAGCTACTAAACCTAAATACAATCGTCAACTCAATATTATTCTCGTATAACGAGTTTATTTATTTTGGGATGTTTGTCTATCTAGGTATATTTATTTGTCTAAATTTTCATTCTGCTTCTGATGGGTTGTTCTAAAAGTATTTCCTGGCTCTAAACACAAAATACTTATTTCCATACTAGTTGTATCCAGCTCAGTTATTACATATATCAGTACTTTTCACTGATTCGCTGGTTTAGTCTACGTTGTGCTCGTAACCAAAGTTTAAAAGTCAGTTAGTAATACATCAAATTGGTTAAGAGGCTAAAAGCCTATCACATAAATGTACTAAATTACTGTAGTGCTACAGAATGATCTACTATTGGCCAACATTTGTATTCCACTGGATCCATTTCGCTAAATCTTTGCGCTGACACGGCATAGGCTCAACTTCCTGGCTATCAAAAACAGTCAAGTTATCGTCCTGGGAAAAGTTTCTGTATATAGGATATATTCGTTAAAAAAACGAGTTTAGAATGCGTTTATGAAACTTTCGTAAACTTGAACTCACCGAAAGGGTATGAGCACAAGCCAAGAAAACTGGGTCCGAGTAGTAGTGAAGTGATAGCTTTTGAATATATCAGGAGTCAGGCGTAAGTATAAGAGGCAGATTGGTGAATGTTCTCATTTGAGAAGTGGGAATTGATCTTTTCCTATTCCAATTCCATTTGATAAAATCACGCACCCACATTCAACACTCCCAGTCTCATATTGACTTTCTTAACTACTCTATTTGTTCTCTTCAACTTGGATTTATTTCCCACTTTTACCAACATCTTCCAATCCATGCCAGCCAGCGCCCAAGCTAACCCATTCTACTTCCTCCAATTTGTATAAATCAAGAACTCATTCTCCACATTCAGCTTTTACCACAATCCAAACTTTCTCCATACTTCAGATCTATTTTCAGTACATTTGCTTAAATAACATTTTCACGTAGGTACATTCTTGGCTTATAACTGAAAAATGAGCACTAGCAAATCGTAAGCTAATTCAAGTTAGCAAAATGTTAAGTTTACTCAGCTGGTAACGCTTGATTTAAATTCACGTGCTTGTCATACTTTATATTTTCATAATCGACTATAAGCTCGCCAATTGAATTCCAACTCTTAGGTTCCTTAGTGGTGTAACAATCGCCATATTATTTATTTATTCATTTTTTATATTCTCATACGCGTATACATAGAAATTCAAGTTCACGTAAGTGTACGTACATAGTTCTTAACTTAGAGTTAGCATGGTTGTGTTGTAATAACACTACTGTGAAACTTGGTAGTCACGTAAGATTAAGAGTAGCTTTACATTTTACAATATGCACATACAGAATACATTTACACTGGGCTTACATTTATAGTCTTACTTTTTTGGCTTTGTAGCTCGGACTTCATAAATTAACTTTAAATAATTAAATTATGCACTCCTAAATATTAATGTCGACCAGTATAGTGTTTTAGATAGTATTATCAATATACAGATCTACGATATACAGATGTAAGATTCAAAATTACAATAGCATACAATATTTACATAAATTATTACCTAATCTAAAACACGTAAAATTCTAGTACACAAATCATGCAGACATACACCATTCGAATTATTACCCTAACAATATTGTTATTTTATATCAATTCCGATTACATCGCATGATCAATTACGTATAACTAACACTACCGTATGTAGCTGCTCAAGTAACTTTGCAGTTATTTCTATAAACTTTTCTTTGTTTAGTATTGTTTGATAGTAATACTAATTGGCACATAATTTAAGAATGCGTCTAGCGTGTATTATACGTATTAAAGTTCATTTGTAATCCATAACAGATATATCCGGCCCATAACATGCATGTGTTCATACGTTGAGCTTCGTATTTACACGCAATATTCCTTTAAATATCAATTCTAGGCGAACTGTTGGCCATTCCACTAAAGCCTTGAGCTTAAGCTATAGTTAATTTTGTAATTGATTTCACCACACCAGTGGAAAGAAGATATTTTTGGTACAGAAATTACATGCCAATAATTGGAAAATTGTACACGCGAAGCCTACTGCATAAACAAGCAAAGCTGTGTATAACCTAGGACGGATATATCTGTGTCTTTCCTGAAAACACAAAGTGTAAGCAAATGGAGAAATTGTCTGAAACGGAGTGAATAGTAGATTAGGGGAGTCGTTGGATTGAGCACGGAGCATGCCTATCAGCTAGCTTCTCTAATAGCTTGCGTGCACACGAAGCCAAGGAAGGATCAAGATCACGGAAGCTGTGCTCAGCCAGATCCACTCAGCCCCAGCCTCTGTTCAGGCCTTGCCATTGGAAGCAGGAGTGAAAGTGACATGGAGAAATGAGAAAACATGGAATGTTGGGCAAGTGAGTAAGAGATAAAAGTGGTGAAAGTGGAGGCTTACAAGGAATCAAGGGAAGAAGACACGGTGAGTCAAAATAGAAATAGTCTTACTGCTCCAAGTCAATGATCTTTTTTTAAAGTCTGACTACGGGCGAGACGGGATGAAGGTTGACAAGACAAATGATAATGGTGATGTTCATTGGTTTCATAAAAAAATACTTCCAGGAACCGGCTGAGGACAAAAAAGGGATTTTTATCTTTCCAATGCCCATAGAGGCTTCCAGCATCCTTTTCCCAAATAAATAACATTGTCAAGTTTAGAGTTTACATCCCAATGTCAAGTCAGCATCAACATTAATATGGAAAAGCTTTTTGGGCGCCAAGCCGTGGCCTATATGTCAACTGATTTACTGTTTGCGCTTAAAATCTCTCAAAGTTCTCAATTGTAAAGGGACTGGTTACAAACAATTGACCAGCAGCAACTAATTCAAATCCCTTTACCCGCTTTCCAGCATAAGCTATGAAGTGGAATAATTTGCAGTTTATAAGGGTAATGCGCGAAGTACTATAGTGTGTTTAGAAGAGAAATTAAAGATCAAAGCACATGTAAAGTCTAACGCTCCGACTAACTTCAAAAAACATTTGAACATGAAGCTGTACGTAGAATAATCTTTCAAAGCGTAGATTCACAACAGTTTCACTGAGGATAAGCTTGTGGCGATATACCCTTCTGGCTTTTCATTGCACCGTCACTTGACCGTCTGATTTCCTGACATGCAATACAAAGTCAAGCCAAGGCAACTAATAGGTAAAACATAAAATAAAACCAAATTGGCGGTGCGTAATTGACGGTGAGCGATAAAAGCTGTTAAAATCCATACGAGAGTACGATTCCTCTGTAATAACCGTCACACGCAAAACCGGTAATATGTAAACCGTGACTCGAATTAAACCAACTTAGATTGTGTCACGGTTTTCAATGCTGCGGGTTTGAGCGGCTAATTAGCTTTATCTTTACCTAAAATAGGAAGTGCGGCGTTAATTGTAAACCTAAACTATGCTCTGATGATGAAGATGAAGGAAAGCGGTGGCGGCAGAGCCTTTGACGATCTCATGCGTGGGTCGAGAGAGCGGTATTTCTGGCTGATGCGGGAGATGGTGGTGTTGGTGGGGATGGTGGTGGAGATGGTTGCGGGGGTTGTTGGGCGGGGCGGGCGAGTCGTAGGAAGCGAGGTCGGGCGGACTGTCGGTCCTTCCGTTGTACGCGAAGGCGTCCTTGGCCTTGGCGGTGAGGAGATGGAGGGGATGGTGTTGCTCGGGGTAGTCGTAGCGGGAAGGGGTTTTGGAACTGGGCCCATTGTTGTTCGTCGAAGACCCGTTGGGCAGCGGTGTGCTCGTGCTGTGCGTGTTGGGCTTGGAGGCGGTGCTGGAACTGTGCTCCTTCCCATTGTCCCCAAACTCCTTGTCCTGCGCATGACGGCCTGCGGACTTTTTCAGAACTTCCCCACCGCTGCTGTCCCCGTTACTCTCTTTCCCTCGAGCCTCCTGCTGAGCCTTCTTGCTCCGCTTCCACTTCATGCGCCGATTCTGGAACCAAATCTTGACCTGGCAACAAAACAGACAAAGGCTCCTTTATGTCTTGCAAGGATTAACATGTAAATCTTGTATTTGAATTTATTTGAATGAATTGGAACTTTATGGTAAATAGCAAATAGCACAATGCTGGATGAACAATTGAAGCTTTTGATGATTTTGGTAGCAGTTTGGGAAAAGGTGTTGGACATGGCTTGTCCAATAATCGTGACACACAGAGAATTATGAACATGCATGATCCTAAGTCCAAAATTCAAAGTAATACTAACAAGTGGGACAAACGAACCACATCCGTGTAGCTGGACGGTATTGATTGAGCTAATTAGGATTATAAAGCTGGGAAGTGAACTCACTTGTGTTTCGGTGAGCATGAGTGAGGTTGCGACTTCGAATCGCTTTGGCCTGGACAAGTATTTGTTTTGTCTGAACTGTCGTTCTAATTCCAGCAGCTGTTGTGACGTGAATGCTGTTCGTGGTCGTCTTGTTTTTCCCAACAAAGCGGCTGAAGGACCCCCTGGAGTTGAGACCCAGAAATAAAATAAACATTCACCCTTCATCAATTACAAATACAATAACATTCAATTTCCTCTCCACTCTTGAGAGTAAAAAATCCTTTATTCGCCCAACTCAGCAAAATGAAATAGTCAGAGTGTAATGAATAAAAGCAATAGAATTGATTAGGGAACTTAAAAAAGCAACAAATGCTCCCTGCCAATCCCACATCCTCCTTCCTATGTATTTCATAGTGCAGCCTCTCGTCCATGAACTAAGCTCGCTACAGCTACATCCAATCAGCCTAAACATCCTTTGCTGCTCCTGAATATCTACAGACTGTACGAAAGTATTAATATACTTGAAATCCATAATCAACGGTATAAAATAATAGTATCTTCTTAGAAGTACGGAGTGTTTCGTGTTTCGTAAATCATGCATTCTACATACTAAATGACTTCGTTGAAGAAGATTTGCATTGGGTAATTGGGTAACATATTTTTCTGAATATTGGTCTAACAAGAACTTTATTTTCAATTGCATTTATTTGATACGTCCAAATAATGCTCTATAGTTATTTTGTTTTGCTAGTTTCGTGCGCAGAAGTCTTGTCAATTATCTGCACATAATCCAATTTACCATTCAAACAACTGCTTTTACGGCATATGTTAGTACTCTGGACATATTCGCATTTTACTAATAATCAACTGCAAGTTCCAAAAATTAACTTGTAAAATAATCATAACATTCTACTGCAACATGTCCTGGATTCGCATGATGGTTCAGCCCAGCCGTAAACGCCGACAATTCAGAAATTTGTATTTTTGTTCCAATCATTTTGGGCATTATTCATGCTAAATACAATATTTTACAGTATAATGGAATGTTCTTCGGTATATGTATGTATTTACATAATGCAGTAATTCCTGCGTGCACAGTGTATGGAAATATTGGTGGATGATATTTATTTTCTTGCCTGATGCCAGGTTAAAACGCCAGGTTGCCGTTATTGAAGAATGGATAAACTATGCATGTCACAAAATCGGAAGACAAGGTAAATTGATTCGGTATAATTTGGGACAATGTTCCTTTTGGACGGAGCAGAATGGCGTAGCTTCTCCAATTTATTCGAGCAGACTGGGTCTAATTACTAAACTAATTCTGTGTAAATGAGGCTTGTTCTTGCAATTTGTAGTCCTCCAACATGTTCCTCAATGGAACCAAGCGGGCTTCTCAGTGAGGCAGGCGAGTGTTGTGCCTGAGGAGAAAGCCAGAGCGAATACCATAAAATGACAGAGACAAGCCTAATTACCATTAGCATCTCTCTCTGTTTGCCCAGGCCGAACAGGAGCTGCTCGAGTGAAAGTTAAGTCTTCAATTAGACGAGCATTACCAAACAAGCCTCCTTGTTCAGAAGAACATGGGAATAAAAATAATTCATCCATTAGTCTCCAATTACAAGAAGAGGTTCAGTCTCCCAAAAACTAAATCTTTTGACGAGTCTGAGTTGCTCAATATTCGGGAGAAGTCTATGAACTCATTACGTTTTGTTTTCCCGAAACTCGTACATAATTAGCTTAGTGAGGAAATTACTCAAACACGTGTCTCCGCTCCTGTCCTCTCTCTTGATTCCACTTAATGAGAAAAGCACACAGAAAGCTCTTTTCGGCCTATAATCTCTCAGCCGAGAAGCGGATGGTTCATGGATGCACGTTCAGCAACTACAGAGCTCCTCACTCAAATCTGGCCACCAGCATTAGGCAGAAAAACAGTCAACTACTCTTCTCAGATCATCCGAGAGTATAACAATTCTAATTAATTCTGCAGTGCATGTACGTAAGTATTTGAAATTCGGGAACGCTAGGGTACGGAAACGTACCCTAGCTTTCAGTGCTCTGCACTGATTCGTGGGTCGCTTGTAGATTCCAGGTCCGTATGGCAAAAGTCAATTTGGCAAATACAAATAAAATATATGAAATTATGAGATTTTAGGTTTTACATTTTGGCAAAAGGTTTTTTCAAGGTTTTATTTTTTTATAACAATGAAAAAATTGAGCTTTTCAAGTATCTGTCGAGTCGAAATTTTACATGACATTTAAAAATCTTAGTGAATCTATTACTTGTAGTCAGGCACGACGAGTATGATGCGTGTTATCCAGACATAGACTGAATTATTAATGAATGAATTATTAATTAACCTATACTTCTTTCTTTGACGTCTTGGCAAACCACCTGGGGCATTCATTTTTCGAATAATTTTTTTCTGTTATTTGATGAAATTTTGACAAAATAAAACAGATCATCCACATCGGAGTGGAATTTAACCTATGATGAAATCCCTTTACGAAATTAGAATTTTTGGGAAGTCCTTTTAAGGCCCGAGACCCTATGGTGCGCATTCCAAAATGGAACTTATTTATTGGAAAAAGCGGGATGAGCAACGGCCCCGGCGTATGTGTCTTTTCAAAGTACAAATAAAACAAGGTTTTTGATTTACTGTAACTTTTGGCAAAAGGAAAAAATCTCGATGAAGATTAATTTTTTTTAAATTTGTGCTTTTGCCAAATTGACCGCACCCCCGCTCGTATTTCATATTTAACTATTCCTGTCACGTACGTATATCAGCTTGCATATTTCTTCATGGCATAACTGCCTGAGCAGCTTGATGTGAGGAGCTCTGTATAATGAAGGGAAGGGAGAAGGGCGAACTAATTTTTAGAACAAACGCAACAAAAAAACTTTTCTGTATGTAATTTGTCTAAAGCCATTTTCACTTTCTCCCCTTCTGTCGCTGTGTCAATAGACAGAATCTCACTCTTGAGCTCGAGACGGAAGACAAGGTAAGTAATTAGAAAGAGAAATGTTTTTAATTACTCACTAACCTTGCTTAATTACGCCATTCATTAGAGAGATACACGGGCTCAAGTCACTCATCTTGGCACCAAATTATGAATACAAATACGTCTTCTCCACTCAATTCACTACCGCCAATTAAATATGCATAATCGTTTCGGTGCGCAAGCTCAATTTATTACATCTAATGTTTTCATGATTTTCTCTCATTTTCAATTTAAAGTCCTGGCACGGGTGAACGTTTGGGTAAATAGCTTGACGTAGGTAAGCCAATTGAATATTTTTTCATAAATATTTGCAACAAGTCAATTAGGAAATGGTTTGATTACAGGTGCAGCTATTAAATATGATATGCATATGTTCGCCAACATAATTCTTCGAATCCGACCCGCTACTGGAGTATATTATCTATTACAGTCATGATGCTGCTGAGTTGAAGATTTACGATATATATGTACAGTACAGTACAGGGATGCTCACAGCGAGCATACCAGACTTGTTTACCTAACGAGAATAATTCCGGGTTTTGCAAATTCCAAATATCACATGCCACATTAAATACTGCAGTTGGAGCTTGAATGTTTGTGAAGGTGGAATTGGTTATTTTCAATTGAACCATTATGCTTCTCAAAATGACAACCCGTCTCTTGCGCGTCAGATTCACGAATTCAAATCATCTGGTATTTACGCTTCGATCATGGGTAGGGACCAACATTGCATCATGTATCATGCCGAATTTCAGTTTATGGAACCAACGGCTCGTTGGAGACGCAGGTGGTAGTATGAATGGATCGGTACAATTAGGAATGTCCGAGACATGAGATTTTTTCGGAAAGCAATTATTGAAAAAAAACAAATCATTTAGGAAAGCAAGAATCTGTTACCACCCATCTGACGTCAGTTGAGCACCGTAATTTTTTTTATTTCATGGTTATAATGTGGATGTGTGGCCTTTTTGTGTTAAGTTAGATTAGACTAGACTAGGTTATGTTCGTCAGGTTGTATGTCAAAATGAAAGAGATTTCATGGTGCTCCATTGACGTCGAACCGGGATTACCACTGTTCTAGTAAGCATATGGGATTGTAGGTGGATTTAGTGCTGGGAGGGCGCTGGGCCTTTCCATTTCTGCTCTAATGTACATGGAGGCATAATGGTGGTGTGGGGTCTGAGCAAGACGAGGGAGAAAGCGAAAGGCGGAGTTGGTGGATCTGATTAGGATAATGTAGTGAAGCTGAGGAAAGCGAGTATTACCATGCCTCCCTCTCTGTCGCTTGGCTCCAGACTCAATTAATTAGGTGCTGGTGAGAGCATTTAGTGTCTCAATGGGAATATATTGAACCAAATTACTTTCTGCCATTACCCAGCATCAGCGAGGAAGCGGACATGGCCGAGGCCTCCTTCCCTGCATCCAGGTCCCAAACCGGCTTCCCCTTTTGTCTAATGCGCCCAACCCGTTTTAATGGAATCCTATTCATTCCGTTCACAGGCAAAAAGTCAGATCAAGATCAAGTCCAGATCCAAATCCCAATCGGAAGGGGACATTCTTGGATCTTAGCTCAGTCTTCCTCCTCTCTCCACCCTTCATAGTCCCACAATTCATTCTGCCTATAGCCTACACTTAACATGCCTCTACTTAACGCAGCTAATCACAGAAATCCAGTTTTCTCACTAATCTGAATCATAAGCTAAGAAACAACTTCTAACTCAACTTGTCAGTACAGAGTAGGAAACTAATCAATTAATAATAATTGCTCCTCCAAAAATCCATATTTCCCCAGTATCTATACAGAAACTATCCAATTTTTTTGCATTTTTACTAGCATGTCTGTAGGTACAAATAAAAAGTTGTGTCGATTGCAAATGAGTTAACTCTTAGTAATAATCCACATCAACATGAATTACTTGGATGAATATAAAAACAAGTAATGGCGTATTTAAAAGAAAATTCAACAAGGGCACTAGCAGTACTTTCTAAGAATTCAAATACCGGAATAGTATTTAGCATCTAGTACAAATGTATTTTTTGAGAGAGTAGTTTTATTGTCACTAATTTTGCGAAACTTGATGCTGGCCTTGCCTGTTGACGTAAGGTTAATATTAAATAGTTGATTCGTTGTACCTGAAAAGCTTTATATTGTTCAGGTTAAACGTGTATTTAAAAATACGAAAATATAGGGCAAAGCTGTATTGAAAATTTTCTGTGAAAATATAAGGAAACCGTGTATTTTTATAGTGCCTTTAAATACAAGCCTAATTTATTTGCTTGTACTTGAGCCAATGTCACGGTACACATTTAGCTGATATGCCCAAGTGCAGGCAGTAGACGTTGAACCTTGGTTTGAAGTGCTGTGGGATTGTTATGATGATTTGTTGATCTGTTTCTGGACTGCCCCTGCTTCCCTCAACTTAACTCCATTCTGAGAAATGGGTTGCTGAAAATGGGTCTGATACGATTTGCGCGTCGACACAAGGCGGAGAGTGAATGATAGTGAAATTGAAAGAGTTGGATTCGATTTGGAAAGGTACTAAATGTAATGAAAGCCAATGTAAGTTCCAAACAAATGGGGGAAGGGTACATACATAATTCCCACTATATCACAAATCACGAATCAGATCTGCCTTCCTCCCTATCCATATCCACTTTCTACAAATCAACCTTACGTTTACGCTAGATAGAATCTACCACAAGCCAAGATATTCCGAATATCCATTCAGCTCGAAACAAAATCCTTACTCGACTTGCAAGGAGCGTTCAGCTGACATAAATAGACTGTACTTACATTCTAAAAATTATTGCAATTTAAAAGTTAGTGCTACAGCTACATTTAAGGTGGGAAAACTTTATTTTGTGCTGCAACGCTTAAAACTCGTATTTTCCAAATATTGTGTTATTATTCAAGCTGAATTACTGTAGAGTTTTAGACAAAATTATGAAACCAAATGCATGTAATACCAAATACGAGCTGAAATTTTTTGCTCAACGTCAATTTGAAGTCAGGTGAAATTTGATTGTGTTCTTATTCAGCCTGTTTTTTGGCAGTAACAAATAATAAGATGAAAATTGGGAAGAGACAAAGGAGCAGAATGTCATGAATTGGAAATGGATATAAATAATAAATTGGATGCCAACGGACTGCTTGTATTTATTTTTACTGAAAGGTACGGGGCGAGAAGTGACTATTCTAATGCTAATTTAATCTATGAGCTCCGGTTCTATTGTGTGCTGGGACTCTGGGGAAAAGGCTCCTTTCAATTCATTCATGAGCTTTCTACTCTCTCCCTATCCCCAACACCCTGCTTACAATACAACGAGCCCAATAATTCCCTGATCTGCGTATGCATATATCTTAGCTAAAATGTCTTATGATTGATCAATTGCAATTCCGCGGCGGAATTTTTATTTTTTAAACCACAATTGCGGATATGAGGATCACTAATGGCAAAGTATCCTGTGTTAAACGACCAGAACAGTATATTATTGCAGGTTATGTAAACCGTATGCTAATACAATTCAGTAAGTTTGGATATCTTATTCCCCACTTCGAAATTTGCTCAGCTAAGGGAATGGAGAATTAGGAATAGAAGTCAGGAGCGTCATGAATATTTTCTTAAGCTTATGAAAGCTCTTCCCGCAAAACGCTGAATCTCGCTAAAAACTATAAAATACAGAAAATTGGTACTCAAGGAAATGTAGCTACACGCATTTTGAAGATTTCCGATTTGAAATAACATACAAATAATCACAATTTAAAAAGTAATGAATCTGAAGCCACGCAAAATGTATTTATGATTTCCAATCCGCGTCTGCAGTCCATTCAATGGCTTGCGCACTGCTTGGCGGGCTGCTAGTTGAATATTGCATATAGTCGATGAAGGTTTTGGGCAAGGCTGGTTGAGTGAGATGGTCGTAACTGATTCGAGTCAGAGAGCAAGTGGGGAGTGTATGGGATCATGTTATTAAATCCTTCACCATTCCGACAATGAAAGAGAAGCCAAGTGTGTAATTGCCTAATGACATGCACCGCAGGAGATCAACACGTCCGACAGCATCTGCTCCGATCAGCCAGCACATCCTTCCTCCGATTCAGCGCTTATCTCATTCGCACTCTCTGACCTGCTGACAACAAACTACACATAACTTCGTGTTTGTCAACAAATGCACATTTTTGATTTACAGTCACATCGCCTTTGGATCTGTGTACTTGTAAATTTCAATTAAAGAATAAGATTTTGGTACAGTTTAAACTGACCAAGGCAACAGTTAATTAAGTTTGTAAGCTGTGGTAATCAGAATTATTACAACACCCACATTTGCATACCACAATCTTCAGCGTACAGGGAAAATACAGGTTTCACCGGAATGTAAAGTGTTGGCTAATTCGCATTGACCAAACTCGGAATCGAATTACTTATTTTAATATTTTTAATTATTCTCAAGCCAAAACGACGCTTGAATTTAAATCGAGATTGCTATTTTCTGACTTTTACAAGTATAAAATTGCGGTAGTAAATCCGATTATAGGAGAAATATTAAAAGTTGTACCTTTAACATGGATATAAGAGTTTCCGGTGATATACTTAGGCTTACAGCAAGTTATATCATAGATTCGGGATTCGGAGTGTGTTCTGAACAACACGATTGAATAAACAAATAGTACTAAAAGATAAACAGAAATAAATATTTGTCAATTGCATTTTATATTTTGTCAATGTCATCCATCAAGGAGCCTCTTCAGAGTTTGTATTTGTTTACTTCTCAAAGCCAACTTAGCTTCTCTGGTCGTTCAACCAAAACGATGATTAGGATTTAGAATGTCAGTTGAAAGACTCGGGCTTTATTTTGTTACCACTTGGCTCGAGTTGAGAACGTGCCTGATGTCCGATTGGGGAAATTCTGGTAATTACACTTAAGCTTGAGATTTATGCCAACTCAGGTCCTCCTTACCGGATTTCACGTCATTTCTGTATCCATCGCTAACCTAACCTTATCTCATTACAATTGTCTAAGTCTTGTAAAGAGTTTGTGTGGTTCTAAATAACTCAAATAAATACTATTTAGCATACAGAGGGACGAACATCCCGAGTTGGCACATTAATTTGCTGTGCCTCACGTGATACATGGATAGAAACCGAAGGGCAGACCAGCTCCGACGAGCATAAATACGAATTACACTAGCATTGCTAACAAACAATAATCTAAAGTTAAACATGTATGCATGAAGAAATACTTTTGAATTTGGATGTTGCAGTGCCATTGCCAAGCTCAAAAATAATTAAAAACGCTTGTTATTTCCAAATTGGATCGAATTATTATTTTTTGTCTCACTAAAGTCCAAAGCCGAAAGTTGGTCTAACTCGGGGTGAGGAGCTCTGTATTCTGGTAGAAGCAGGAAAGCATGTAGAGGAAAAAGTAATCTGCGTCATTGTTGATATTCCCTATTATCCCATTCTAGCTAGTTAGCGGAACATAAGAGCCGGGAGTGTAATGGGCCAGTGCGGAAGAGAGTCAAGACTGAGGAACGAAACCAGGCCCTGATTATTTTGAGTCGCTACCCCTTGAGCAAACACGGGGTTGGGATTGGGCTCTGTGCAAGGGGAGACAATGGCCTTTCACTTGATTCAGATTCAGATTCAATTCTCATCTCGAGCTCCAATCTGTAGACAGAACGTGAATGAATGTGATGATGAGTGCGTGAGTGCGTGTGTCAACAACACCTGCCTTACAATACGAAAAACCGGCTCACCACGGCAGCTCAGCGCCACAACAACCCAACCATGAAATCCTCTTCTCAACAAATCATTCAAATACAATCAGAAAACCATGAAAACACAAAGCCCAGAAGTTTCCTAATATTACACTCGTAGGCTGTTCTCAGAAATGGTTCATAATTCAACGGTTCATATTTCCAAAATATAGTCTACACCTTTTGCTTTCCCTAATTTTTATGAGTTTGTAGTTCAGACTGTAATCAGTTAGACTCTTGTGTATACATGCCAAGTTCTCTCCGCCTCGTGGACATACATAGACAGACATGCAGCCAGGCGGATGGACAGACGACGGTTATTCAATAAGTCTCATCTGGTTCAAAACGAGTGAACTCCCCTGTATTGCAACACGGCTCTTAAAACTGAATCTGAGGATTGTTTTTGTGTATTTTCAGAGTAATAGAACAAACTAGAGGATCAAATTAACATGAATTCTTAATGAGACGGGAGTTGAGGCTTGTTTGCTGGTTCTTAGTGTAAGCATCAATTTATCTCATTTTCAGTCCCCCGTGCCCTGCGTATGAATTTATAATTACTTATAATTATTTACAACCCACGGTCGATTCGAGGTTCCTGTATTTCCCAAACTATGTAGTACCTACGCCGTGAACATTGAATTTGAAATTAATTATACCAGAAATACGAATTTGTAGAAATAAAGAAGTTGTGCAACACAAACCTTATAGTTAGTGTTTACAAAAATATAATACTGCTGTGATTTCAAACCACCAATTCGTTGTATCCAACATGTAAAGAAATATGAAAATTCAAAGTACTCATAGCTTATAATGGGATTTCAATACAACAAATTCGGAATAACGCATATAATTTTTGACTATTTCTTCTTTTGTTGAAAAAAAAAGACGTAATTGCTTGGCCTCCGCCAATTGATATTGGTATTACACGTATTTCCAGATTTATTGGATGTAGAGGGAAGTAAGCGGAGTAATAAATAGACGAAACAAGAAAGTCATAAAAAGCTTCCAGTCGATAAACTTGGGCCATGTCCTCTGAGCTTCCTCCACAATAGGAAATAGCACTGCCAGTAATCAGCCAAACTTGTGTCCTGTGTAGACAAGCAGAGAATTGTAATTTACGAAAATTGATTCTTCACATTCACATCAACATCCATAAAAATCCAGAATCAAATCTTTTTTATTCAACGTTTTTTCCCCCTAAATGCCCCTGCTTGTTGGCTACGAATACGAATGGTGATTGGGATTTGGGATCCCAAATGGAGAATAAAACAAGAAAAAACGTACAGAATTTAGAGAATTATGAGGGAATAATGCTAATTTGTGAATAGAAACGAACCCAACCCACTATTTACTTTTCCTACAATTATAGGCTATTGAGTACACAAGTTTTGTATCTCTATTTAATGGGCCACCTGGCACTCTGAACCGATCACTACAAAACAGTAATTTTGAATATTAGGGATTCGGTACTCGGTGTAGTGCGAAAATGCAACGCTACGCGTAATGTCAATGGTTGACCAACTCCCTTATAAGCATGAACGGGAGTTTCGATTTTTTCGGAGGCCTTGCTACAAATTGCGCCTTAACTGCTTAGAATTCCATTCTAGGAATTAATTCCAAAAATCAAAAATATTCCACATTGCGAAAGTTTATTAATTTAATTATTGTAATCATCTGTCTTTTTGCTTATTACTTTGTTAACAATAAATAAAACGCAAAAATAGGGAAAACACAAGGCTGGCGGTATTAACCGGATCTTACTGCATAGTCTGCCTATAAATTCTATCGGACCTACTGCAGTACCTAAGGTTTTGTACATTTCTACAAGAGTTTATCTGGCCAATCCGTTACGTGCTTGCTAGACGGCGTCTGTAGCTGTGCTGGAGGCCGCAGAGAGGAATAGCCGATGTGATGATAACAATAATTATGATAAGTAATTGGAACAAAGGAGGCAAAGTCGGAGACAAATTGGTCCTGGAAGGGGAATCAGGGTTGAACAGACGGCCTTTATTATCATCTCCCGGAGATCCGCACAGAATAAATACATACAGAATTAATCAAAGAATTACTTTTAGAGAGGATCGTTATCGTTATCCATTTCGAGGTTTCCATTTCTTTTCTTCCTTTTCTGTGCGGAGAAAAAACGGAGGTTAGTGAGGCTCTCGTTGAAGAAGATAGAAAATGAAAATTTGGTTTCAATTGCGTAATGCATCCTTCTTTCCAGGGTTGTCAGTTGTGGCCTGCGTGGAGGTGCCCTTTGAGTGCATCTGTGTTATATGGATGGATACCCAAATTAATAACCATTACAGATCTGCTATTCCATCACAGCGAGCTAGCTATACATCAACATTATCAATACGAAGCAGAATAACACAGCAAAAGCTCAACCTTTTCACTATCTTGACTCAAAACCAATGTGTTCTAATTAGTGCTGGTTTCGGGACGGGACGGGACGGGATTCATCTCTAACCGTCCCGGCCCGAAATTTTCGGGACGGGATATTCCGCTGTCCCGTCCCGGTCCGGGATGAACAAATTCGATCCCGTCCCGTCCCGCATCC
>JAQFXY010000639.1:0-20528 GCA_034693865.1 Ceratophysella sigillata | reverse complement strand
CAAAAATACAGTAGATAGCGAACACCCGTTGTTTCAGGCCGGCCATCTTACAGAACTTCCTCAAATAGGGATAATAGAAGTAAAAACAATTCAAATGCTCGAAATGCTGTTATTTCGCATTATCAATGTAATGTTTTAATAAAGTGCGTATTAAAGCGATTTGCTAGGCCTAATTTTTGTAAAAAACCCTAATGTTAAATTCTCGGAGACTAAACTGAATATATCGAACCCGGAATTCGAGATAAATGGGCTATATTATCGCATGGGCTTCTAATTCGGTAAATCCGGAGAAGTACGTATATTCCGCATATTACTTAGAAGTTGTTTATTTTGTACCGTTCAGTCGGGATAAATCGGAATCTGGATAACTCTTTCGTAATTGATGCGGCTGCTGCAACTAAGTAATACCGCTTTTTCGATAAATTCATGTAAATAAACTTACCAGTCCGTCGTGAGCATACGGCTCCGTGCCTGCACGGCTAACTCTTTCACAATCCTGCAAAGCGGCTTGCAGCTCTTCTTGGGTAGTTGAAGAACTGGCAGCATCTCTGGAAGAATCTTCAATATTGTGTGCTTCATCCAAAATAACAACTTGTCCCGCCAATTCAATAGCCATCTGCATTACATCAGGCAAGTTTTACTCTATTTGCATTCACGTACTTAATTGAGAAAGCCGAAATCCACTTACACTTTTCCGAATGAAAGGATCAACCAGATAATTATATGGACAGAATATAATGTCTGCAGCAGGCATTAAGTATCTGGAAGCGTAGTATGGACAAGCTTTTGCCTATGGACAAAACATAATTAATGAACAACAACATTTTCAGTAACCTGCAACAAAATTCATTCGACATAGAAAACTAATTTACTCACAGCCCGACCAGCATGGACAAAATCTTCCAAATCATAACCGGGAGTGAGTCCATAGTTTTGTAAGGTGCCGAAGTTCGCCATTTTCTTTGCAGCAAGCTGCCATCCACAACCACCTCCCTGGTACACGAAAATGAAATGTAGGAATATGAAAGCTGAAGTATTTTTCTTTTGAAACAAGTTAAAAATTAATTACGTTTGCATGTGCATTGTCCAGGAGCTCCTTGCAGGCTTCATTCTTATTTGCTAATCTCTCTACCAACGGATTAACACAAGTATGCTCTCGACTAGCGAGGATCACAGATCTAAAACAAACAGCAAAAATTATAATAAAATAGGTGGTAAAAAGTATAAGCCTTCTTCCAAATAGCATACAGTGTAATTCAATATTCACAATTTGTTAGCGAATACATGTAAGAATTCAAAGTTCACTTATCATCCGCGTTTACCATAACGTCTAGCCGTTGGACGACTCTGGAGTAAGTATATCATAATATTAGCAATCCAGCTACCATATACTCTCCGTCTTCCCAAATTACCGAAAAATAACGTAAGTTCATGGATGCGTGTAAGCCGGTATCAGGTATCAAATAAAAAACCAGACCTTCGTAACAGTATAGGTTTCAATGAAATGAATAGACAATACAGTGTAGCTGAAACAAAAAATCCGGTTTAAAATATGGTGCAACAGACATATCCTACGTTTCAAAAAAAGACATTGCTGGGCTACTGTCCATAGGCATTGAAAATATGAATAGATTATGCAGAAATAAGAGAAGCTGCAAATAATTTTAAATTTTAAACAACGGTCTTTCTGCCTAGTAAAGTAAATAATAAAAATGAGCCGAGAAATGGAAGTTAGACTGTGAATTGGAGAACTGTGATTGAAGTCGGTAGAGTATTAAGGAAGGAGGACTGACTGTGAGTGCCTTTTAATTCATTAGGGAAGAGACGGAGCTGTAGGCTTGTGGCCAATGCGACGGGAGGAAGCTGGAGAGGATTTTTGATTACTTTCCCCCATCCTGCTTGAGCGAGGCTGTGATGAAAAGTGTGAAGAGGCTGAAATAGAGCCTGGAGTGAGTTGGGTCGAGACTTGAGGCTGAAGCTGGGAATAAGAAAGAGAGACTTTTCCTAATCAACCCCTTCAAGCTCACTCGAGCGTCAAATGTTCTATAAAGGGGAGGGAAGTGAGAGAAGAGACCCGCATTCAAAAATCCGCTATTCCCTTCTGAACACAATGGAGTGGTATAGCCATAGTCCCACTCCCTGCCACTCAGCTCCAGATTAGGCCGAGTGGTGGCAGGGAGACAGTCCTATCGATCCTGCCTCAATCATCAGCCTCATGATGACAACGGACCAGGACCAACCTCGAATTTTCACTCGTCTCCGGTTGGGCTCTCCAAACGACGAGAGAGAAAGAGGGGAAAATGTCACATCCTCTCACACTCTCAACCCTTCTCATACACCGTAAGGATCTCATCCCAGCATCACGTCTGTCTGTCCGTCAATCATCACGGCTCAGCACAGGTCGCACTTGTAGTATCCTCAGCTCCAACTAAAGCGATATGGAGAAAGCTCGTAATGCAATCTAATGTATGAGGATCATTCCAAACGTTCGGTCTTCTTTTTGGTAAATGATACATCATGTATGAATCAATTAATTAAGCCGAAAATGCCTGGTAGATAGCCACATTGTTGTCTATATAGCTGAAGCAGCCCAAAATATATATACCCTCACCCACAGTGGGCACACTTTTAAGCTCGAGGCAGATTGCTGAAATTCGACCCCGCGTTTTGCATAAATCAATGACAGAAAAGGACTTGAGACCAATCCAATTACTTGGGCCTGGAGCACCAGCCTATTAGACAGTTCTGAAGTGGACATTAAGATTTCGTCCTTAAAAGTGAATGAATATAAATACAGAAAAACCAAACTTTTGGAATGAACTTCACGGCGTACTCACCACGGTTTTAATACAAAGTTGTACATTACTTCGGAAACCAACCCAAGCTAAATCAAATTATTAATATTCTGGCGAGTGTGTTTAATTATAGGTTAAGTTATTTTCAAAAATACATGTCAGTACGCGAGGGTAAGGGTAAGGACTTATAAACTTTATCCACAATGACAGGGACAGGGATCCTGCCTGATACGTAATACTTGACAGCAATGGCAAAGCATGTTTTCTACCTGCTTGAAGGTTACTTACTTGAAAACAGAAAGCACATAAGGCTGCTGTAACTACACGGGGAAGTTTACTTTCTCCAAGCGAGTTTTGATTCATTTTGCTCGTACATTAATTTGAAATAAATGTGTTAGGCTCCACAGAAAACTCCTAATGAAGGTTTAGGTGCTCGACAAACTTTAGAAACAACTTAACGCAACCTGGCCAAAATCAATGGAAAAGTATGGATATTAAGTACGATTACCAGCAAATCATACTCAGCCTCAGCCTTAGTTTGTATACAAATCTGAATCATATTTTCGTAGAATCCATTGATTAAAGTTTATATTTGGCTACACCGACAATTGTTATCAGAGGTTTTTAATAAATAGGTACAGTAAAGCGAAAGCAGCTTCGAACGAGTTTAATTTACC
Organism: Ceratophysella sigillata; assembly: GCA_034693865.1. Lineage (NCBI taxonomy): Eukaryota > Metazoa > Arthropoda > Collembola > Poduromorpha > Hypogastruridae > Ceratophysella > Ceratophysella sigillata. Next base: position 17,056 of record JAQFXY010000639.1, on the reverse strand, counting down.
AAAATATCTGCCTATAAAAATGAGAAAGTGAGTAGTTACAGTTACATTTTTGGTCCGGAGCCCCGAGCTGCCACAGACAGGTTTGTTAATATCAGACCATATCTTTCTCATAGTAAACTCTCTTTCCCTGCAGTAATAAACTACGTGAACCTACATCGTCGAAATGAATGAAAAGAAAACCTCATGTTCCACAGCGCGTTCCACAAAAAAAATAATAATTGGATTGAAGAGAAAGCTCTTGAGTTGAGGGAGTTTCATTTTCTGTGTGTGCTGCATTAGGACAGTTATGAGACTCATCCAAAACAGGGAAACTCTAGAATGTGGTACATGGAAGGTAATTAGGAATTGTGAGACCTCTCTTCACAGTTGACTTATTTGCACGCTCATATTTACAAGTCTCCACCAAAAGCAGGAGAGAGGCACCATAACCAGAGACAAGCTTGTGTCATAATACGTCTCTTGAGGGAAGGCAGGAGTTAATTAACCAAAAGAAATTATGTTGCAGAAAGAAATGGCTGAAGTTGAGCCGGAGGATTTAACGAGAGAGATAGGGTCGTCACTTGAGGAAATATGTACTCGAGCAGAAATGGACAAAATGTCACTCAATTAGTTCTCCACCAGGGATGGTTCAAAATACAAAACCAAAATTGATAAAGGAGACCATGTCCTCTCTAGCAAGTGCACCAGACCTAGAGTTGAGGAGGCAGAACGCTCGAGGGAGAAGCGAGGAGGACTCTGCCAAGACGCTTCACTGCAATATTAATCCCAACGACATTGCTTCGTCAAGTTGAAGGAAAGTCGGATTTACTTTGGGCCCTTTCCCCCTTTGATATTGAATAGCCCAAGTTTTATTTAACTAATTCAGGCTGGATGAGCAAGGAGAAGAGACAAGAGAGGCTCTCTCAGGTTCTTGGGGTTAGAAGAGTTTCTTTTTGTGAGAAAATGGCCAGTGGCTAGTTCTGTGAGAGTCAGGCTGCATGGGGAAAACATGGAAGCCAACTCCAGAGCCTCAATGAGATTCTAAATGAAGACGAAAGGAGAGTAAATAAGATTGGGATCAAGTCGTACAGAAAAGGAGAAGGGAGCAAGGCTGAAGGGAAAAACGTGGAGGAGGAGCGCTCTATTTTTATGAGAAATAACAAATACATAAAAAATACCTCCAAAAAAAAATTTTTTTTAAAGAAGAGAATGAAGAGTTCATTCAATTGAATGATATTAGACGAGCCCACAAGAAGAAAAACCGCTTGAGCGCACACAACAAATATCTTGTGCAGAGGAAGACAAAAGGGAAACAAATATGTGGAGATAGTACGTAGGCTGAGCGGAGGCTGATAATGCTCAAGACTTACATAATAAGAATAAAAGGAGAAGATATCCGTCCTCCATATCAAAAGGAATCTTATTCAAACACAAACTTCAACCAGCCGGAATATAATATTACTCCGGGCAGGAACGTCGGGTTAAATTTTTTCATAAAATTCTCTCTCTCTCTCTCTTCTGTTGGTCGTCGGGAAAACAAAAACCTAAACTCTGTAAACTTGTCATCTTTAGAGACTCATTTCTTTTATTCACTCGTCCCCATCGGCACTATTCAGATCATGTGATAATCATTCAGGGCCAGGACGGGATTGTATAACTTCACGCTGTTTATGTACTTACTTTCTATTGTTCTTCTCTATTCAACTGCGTGTTGAACAGAAACGATTTCCAACAGGAGCGTTTCTATTGTTTACTCGCAACGCACAAATCGGAGCTCAGCGCTGAGCTCAGAATTTACCGAAGTTTATTCGATAGTCAAATGTTTTTGACAGGAAAGTTTTTGACCGATTTTACAAGTTATCCCAATCTCACTAACTACGGGCGCAAGGAAAGGCAGGAATGTCAAAAAAAATTGCTACCCGATACCCAGCGTTAAACTTCGGTATCCCGCCCGCCCCATATTTTCCAAGGGCAACTGACCTTCCCTTGAAATTTCACGTTTTACATAGACTCACGTGTTGTAGTGCTAAGACGGAGTCTTATGCTCCACGTGTCTGCCGACTCAACTTATTAAATTAATTTTCTCAAATTTACATTCAAAAAGAATCAGAAGCCGAATAAAGAATTCGCGCTATTCACCATTCCAATCTTTTTAACAATTACTCCGTCCTTTTTAATCAATTTATGGTTACTTGATGGCCACCATTCGTTTTGTAGTGATTAAGTGCGCGGTTAGCAAAAGCCGGAGGCAACGGATTAGCTTGTAGAATATAAAATAAATGATGAATTGGCTCACCGAGAAGTCTTGTAATGTGTTTTACGGAGTTCACGCGTGATTTGAGCAATCTGCTTATGTGTCCTTGTTCCAAAATACACTTTGGGCACCCTGGAAAATATCGTATTGATTAAACCGGAATTTGTTAACGTTATAAGTTATCGATATTGAAACAATTGCTCAATCAATAAAAAAATGTAATTATCGATATCCGGCGCGGAAGGAAACATTAGGCTTAATAACATTTGCATATCCATTTGTAAGTGTTTATTAGTATTACTCTAGTTTTTTCTCCGGAGGTTCGAAGTAAGGCTCCGAACATTCATCTTTCTCGACCACGTCCATGCAACACTTGGAAGGTCCAGTTCCATTCTGCGAGACGGCTTGCTTGGCCTCCGCCTGGCACTGTGAATTCAAAAGTCAGCAATATTCGGAAACTGTTGGATAGCAGATGCTAGTTTGGACAAACCTTTAGGGGCGAGGGCATGGAGAGCTTGGTTTTCTTTGTAGGCTTAAAATCATCCTCATCATCTGTCAGATCAAAAGTGAAGTGGGATACGGGTCCACCAGCGGAACCGGGTTTCGATGATTCACCATCATTTCCTAAAACGCAAATAAGATTATACGGGATAAAATAATAAATAGACTCTTTCGTGAAATCCCAAAAGCTCAACAATTGAGAACATGTGAATGAGCACGTCGTCCAAAAAGGAGAAAACGTGAGCAATGGAGCAGAATACGAGTATTGCATTTGTTTAAATAACAATAGATATCCGATGACCATTAGGAAAGGAAATGTCAAATAAAAAGCTCATCCTACCACCCAACATAATAAAATCTAAGAGTTAATAACTCCACTTCCCGTTTGTTCGCCTGCTAAGAGGAATATGTGGTAATACCAAATACCACAGAGAAGGTAACTGACTCCGTGGTAATATGAAACAACCGAATTAACGATTCTGGAAAACGGCTGAGGCGAAGAGGAAACATGTTGTTTCACAACTTCTCCCAGTTATACGACGAATACCGATAAAATTCATTAAGAAATATGAGAGTTACGAAAAACTATATCCATCAACCTTCGCATTCGCATGGTCTTCGTTGTGCTAGTTGGCATGATAAGCACAGTATATAAAAATTAATGGCCAAAGATCGGGTTTCACGGTCTTGCATCTCCAAAGATTCACCATGGAGCTTATAGCTTCAAGATGCACCTTATACACCTTCAACCATCAAGCCAAAAAAGTGTTCGACGTACAAAAAACGTGTATCTGCATCTGCATACTGCATAATTAAAATTACATAGTTTATGCTAGTTAGCGGAATTATCCATCAGCTATATACTACTGTACAAAGCAATATACTACTACATAAATATAGCGATTTTGGTTGACTCATTTGTAGGTTGTATTTATTTTATTTGTTGGATATTTTACAGGGCATTCTAGGCAGTACGATAGACAATGCAATGACATTACGACTAATAATATGAGCGGCTTTGGAAGAGTCTAACTCCTCTCAATAATTTTCTGTCGAGGTAATCCGCTTAAATGTCTCGATCTAGTCTCGAGCCTTTCCAAGGAGATAATTAGCATTAGCTTTTCAATAGAATATACCAAGTCTCTGTTCCATCACGTAATTAATATAATCACGGGTTGTTTGCCCGCTATCTCCTCCCAAAATGTATGGAAAGTACCAAAAAATTAGCTAAAAATGAAAGTTAACTTATTTCTTCGCGCTTCAAAATGGGCTTTTTTATATGTTATAAAAGTTTGAATCCTGGTGGGGATGTTGGGGCGGAGTTGCAGCCTAACATTGACCAAAGTTAATGTTAGTGTAAGTTCCCCATTTATTTTGAGATGCTTCATTCAGGAATATCAGAGAAAGAAGCTTGGTTTGGAAAAGATCAATCGTTTCATCAACTAAAAGTACTCTCTGGAACCAAGTAATTGAGCCTCAAATATCTCAATCAAAGCAGAAAAAAGAGTGAGGGGATAATGGATAATGTGGCAAGCCAGAAAGCTCTTAAATCCAATAAGAAGAAGGAGCTTTGCAGTACAGTGCCACCACGCCGGTATATGTTACGTACAATAGATCTGTAGTAGCTATTACTCAAATTGTCCTTTTAGTATTTTTCTACTTTCAATTTCTTCCACCGTTTCTCATTGGAGAGTGAAATCACAGGAGGGCTCCATAATTAGCTTCAAAGCTTTTAGAGACCAATATCAAAGGGCTTCCGTTCTACCAAATTAGGTCTCCTTCGGTACTATAGATTCCAGCGGGCATGGTACTGCTGTATATCTCTAAAAAATCGTTTCATCAACTTCTACTAAATTCAAAATTACGACCAGTTCGGGTTTACAGATTCGATATACAAGATACTATATCGTACAAAAAAGTGTAAGACTTTACTGCACTATATAATGTAACTTTACCAACGAGCAATGAGTAGCTAGTGGTAAAACAAAAAATAATACATATCGCCAATACTGCTCTCATTCTAGCAAACAGTTTGACACTTTAAATGTTCTGAATAATTAGCCTGTACTTTCTTATTTATACCTTGAGCTGGACTGAACCACAACAAGAGAGGCATTTGTCTCACTACCAATAGTGCGTATTACATTACGGAATATTCCTGAGACTGATGCATGCCAGGCGAGGATCTGAATTGAGTTGAAGTAATAATTCCCAAGCTGTGTTTGGGATTGAGTGCTCAATTGGAAGTGAGTTCCCGTTTGCCCAGTCTGTGAATATTAGAGTGAAGAATCAATGGGAGCAGGAGTGAGTGGAGAGATAGACGGAGACTAGCATCGTCGTCCCCACCCTTTGTGAAGAAAGTAATCTGAACTGAAGGATGGCTTGACTGTTGCAGTGCTGGATGCTGGAGAAGTGCGGAGCAGAGTGAGTTGAGAGGAATAAGAGAACAGGCTTTCTTCTACTCGAATACCCGAACTTGCTAACCGAGTTCAAGCAAAGTACCTTTCTCTCATCCACCCTTAGCTCCACCATCTCACTTCAGTCTGCCACAGCAGAACATGGAAATTATGTTCCCGTTAGTAAGGATATTCAGTAAGTAAATGGATGTACACAAATATTCACTGTTGCGAATAAAATCCTGCTATCTCACCCTGTTGCAGTTTGTAATTCCAATTTTTCCAAAGCAGCAGTAGACTTAAGAATCGAGCAACCGGGGACAAGCCGTAGCCTGCACTAATCAACTGAAAAGCCAATCTAACGTAGAAACTAAGCAAAGTTAATTCGACCGACGCGACAGGAAGAGCAACGTTATTTTCTCATTTCAGGGTTAAACGAGGCGGGGGGATACTATGCTGAGTACAGAAGCTAGGTTAGTCGGATAAGGTTAGCTCAAATGCCCGAAACTTTATAAGTACAAGTGGATTACTTCGTCTTCAATTGACGGTGCTCAATTGACGGTGCTCAATTGACATAGAGGTAATTAATTGGTAATATCGAGTATATTGACTAGAATCTGACAGGAGTAAGCATATTTAAACTAGGATTCAACGGCACCAGAATGTGAATAGGTTTCAGTTCTGATTGAAATTACCGAAATGATTTCTGCAACGAGAGCCTTCGACCCCGCTCCGCACCGTGTGAGGATGGGTAAGATACGCCATTCTGGGTCCCAATCACGAACAGCTTCGTGGTCCCAATAGGAGGGAGACTAAGCATTTCGCAATACTATACCTTGCCTCCAATAATCCCGAATTGGAAATCCGAAATGGCTCCACACATTGTACGCACACTTCAGAATTTTAACAAAAGTTACCCTAGGATCTGAATCTTTAGTTTTTAATGCCAATTCTGATTGAAGAATCAATTGAAACCACTAAGCCTTGCATAGTGTAGGATAAGAATTCGAAGACTAAATACGTAATAGCCTTAGCGTATTTCCTAGATGAGCCACCCTGTTTCCAACCAAGACCCACACTATAACTGTGGCATATAAAAATTGAGAAGTTGGTCTCTGGAAGTTACACAAAGGATTCCAATTTATTTCCACAGAGAGGAAGGCGAAGAAGAAAGACATGTGGCTCAGAAAAGAGAGTCATGTTGGGAGGAATGGGAATGAAGTCCGCCAATTTTCTTCACATCTCAGTTCATCTCAAAAAAAGGAGAGAAATTTGTGGACCGAGAAAAGCTGTCAGAGTCAAGCACTCTCAAAAAGGCTTTTTTTTCTCCTATCCTCAAATCCCTTCCTTCCTCTTCTGAACAGAGGCCCTTTCAGATTCACGCTACAAGACGCTAGTGAGGCTCAACTGAGGCTCTGCGGATGAATTGGAAGGGAAAGCCGTGAACTACAGAGAGAGGGACACAGAATCAGATCCGCACAATTTCATTTCAGTTTATAATAATAAGTAATACTAGAGCCATTATCCCTCCTCATGCCAAAGCCCGACTAGAAGCCTATAGCCCTCCTTCTGCTACGCTGGTGTGCTTGACATCAAAGGGATCTGATGACTAAAGTAAGCCTCAGTTCAAACTGTTCCCATTCCTCTCTCTCTCTCTCGTCGACAATCAACATGACACAACCAGAAATAACCAACTCAGTTACAAGCAGTCAACAAGTCCACGGAGTTCGACTAATTATATTCCGCTCCTCTCCTTCCTCCATCATACGACTACGTCACTACTGATCCTCATTATTTCTCTCATCCGCCCTCCAATAATTCTATTAGGCTCGAGCTAGGCTAGACTACAAATACTAGTGGTAGCCAGGAAATCAGTGCCACGCACTCAACATAAAGCATTGAATCCTCGGTAAATCGATCCAATTTCAATATTCGCATATGTTGTAACTGGAAACTGTTAATCTAGAGACAACAATTTGGTCGTTACCTGCGGACTAAACCTCTCTTATCTATAACCTCCTACCCCTACCCAGGCCAACCTCTTAGTATGTCCTTGGCTCAGGTTTTAATACTAAGCATGATAATGGGCACTATTTCCCGGTTACCACCATTACCGTTATGAAAACCTATTCCTGCCTCAGTTGCTGCGACATATACTCTAGGCTTCACATTGATACATTGCCATATAGGCTGTTTACCAAACTTCAAAACAGAACGGACAAGTAAATAGATAGTGGGGATACGTATGAACATGAACACTAAGCATGTTATAATTATGGATAGAGAGAACAAATCAAAAGGTCTCCTCACCTTTCTCAGCTGAACATCCTTCTCCAGGTTCATTACCGTTCGGGCTGCTGACATGACTTTGGGGCTTTGATTCGGCCTGCTGCTTGCGTTGTTGCTGATTTTTCAAATCAGATTGCTGATGCTTCAATTGCTGCTGTTGAGCAAGATGGCGTTCTTCAATTGAGTCGTTGTGTTGTTGTATACGACCTGAAATTAGAATTATAACATGTAGATAAGATTCAACGTTTAACTTTTAAGTTCAGTATTCAAATCAATCTCAAAGATCAAACCACTGGAATTTAGGATTGGCCCAAGTATGATATGCGGAAATGGATTCCATATGCAATGGCTTATTTCTACGCAATTCTAGCGTAGTTAGATTACAATCTACACAAAGGGGCAATACCAACAATGGAAATTATTATCTATACGGATCACAATATTACCGTATGTCCATTATCCATTTCGTAATCCGGCATTAATATTACAGCCACATCTGCTTTCTCATAAACGGGGAAATACAGGGGCAGTTAGAGCTTTTTGACGACTGACTACTGGATACTCCAGCGGATTATCCTTCATCATAATTTCGGTAAATTACAAAGGCAGAAGTGGTTTCCAGGAATTATCTACTCACCATTAATTTGGGATGACAAATGAGAAATCAGCGTTCTCAATCGTCAAGTATGCCGCAGCTATTAAGACCATTAGAAACGAATAGCTTAGACACAATCATTGATTTACAACTACTAACTTCAAGATATAACTCTTGAATATAAAAATAGTAACATCGAATTAGATGTGCAGCTACGAAAGTATCAGAGATATCAGAACAATTGAACCGTGGCATAAGTTAAGGACACACAAGTTTAGATTAACTTTCTTAAATCAATCAAAAAGTACAAAATTGCATTTCTATTAATAGTATTGTTAATAAACGAGTCAATTATGAAGATATATTTCAAATGTAAAAATATCGAAGGAAATATGTACTTATGACCTACCTATAGCGGTGCAGGCAATGTTAGGCATTCTATTCTGTAGACCAAACTCGATCCAATGCGCTTACAAGCACTGAAAGAAGAATCCCAAAACAGAACGAATGAATGAGCATCATTCATAACATATCACGTAACGCACGACTACAAGCAAATAGGGGAAGCATATCAAAATCGAGAAGAGTCCCGCTGAACGTGGTATGCAATATGGAATATGAGTCCGTGTAATATCAGTTCATTGAAATCGGAATGAATAGAATTTTCAGGTTTGAAAAGGGGAACCAGAGGAGCAACGGAGCACCGGTGAGAAAGTGAAAAAGGGAAGTCCTTCCGAGCTGTCCAATTATTTTCAAACAACAATGGAGCAGCTCATGCTAAGGGTGCAGCCCTTTTCGTCAAAATGAAGCTAATAATGCACATGATAGGGCTAAATAAGTATGAAAAACTCCAACTACATCACAAAGGGTCACACTATCACACCCCGTCGTCGGCCGTTTACGTTGACTTCGTATACGGAAAACGGAAAGAAGTTGGTGGCACAAGCAGAAGCAAAGCAAAGCAAAGCAATCATTCATCATATTTAACAAAAGTTCAGAGTTGAACGCTATGCCAATCGCCAATACTGTCACTGTCCTCTTGCATTGAATTGAGTTACCGATGACTACAGGCAGGAGGGCTTGATAAATAATACATGCTCTTCCCAGTAAGTTGAACAGCACTTAAAAATCACGGCGAAGACCTTCGAACCGGACTTGTCAAAATCGAGTGCCCTACATTCCAAACAACATTTTAGAAGAGTAATGTGGCAAGTGCGGTTCATGGTGTAAACCTCTGTAACCCGCTCTCCCCTTGTCAGCAACAGCTCGATGCAAATACCATAATTAACTTCCCCATAGAAACCGAATTGTCGCACTGAATATTCATGTTTAGTAAACAAAATACAACTAACAGAATTTAGTGACTTAGCTACTCAAATCGAGCCCGACTGGGAAATGACGTTGCATTCTATAAAAATTCTTACTTAAGATAGTTTTTGGTTGAGTACTTATTTTTTAACAATAATTATTTGTCTGTGACATAACTGGGATTACCTACAATCAAATATGGGGACTTGGATACGAGAAGGAATTGATTTACTCCGACCATGGGCCATTGTCTTCCTCCTGCTACAATTTCCAACAGCAATGCTTGGAGTAAAGGAGATGTTTTTGTAAGTTATCAAGCCAAAGAAATAAAGCCTAATTCTGTTCTTTTAACAGATTTATTGATTTAACCCTCCGAGCACCATATGCGTAGGGAAAATTATCGTATTTTTAAGACCAAAATTTCTGGAACAAATCTTCAGCCTATCTGCATTTCCGGAATTGCGACTAGACGGTGCAGGCTCGTATGTTATTTTCAAATTAATTTTTGCGTTAGCCGAGTTATAAGATCCCAATTTTGAATTTGAAATGTCCCAACTGTGTAAAGCTTACCAACGCGACGATGTGGCTCTTCTGTAGGATGAGGATGCATGTAGGAGTGAACAAGCACTTGTCACATTCGCATACATATGAAATCATGTGGTATGTGAAGAAAATGAACTTGCACGTCGAATTCAAAGACATACTGTGCAATAAACACTGCCTTAATTTTCCCTAATAGAATCAACTGTGTATGAAATAGCCTGAATTACCCGCATATGATATTGCATCCACAGTTAGGTCATTCGAGGTTTTCAACACTAGTGGTGCTCGGGGGGTTTTACGCAAGACTACAGCTAGAGTATTTAACTCAACACTTACTCGTGCATTTGTGTAGACTGGACGACTATGGGCCGCAGGAGTTTGTCCCTGAAGTGCTAAAAGAACACATCATATTTACACAACCGCACTGCAAGTACGAGGATGACCTTACCTCCATCTTCCTAGTTCAGTATCCGAGGCTGAGCTTACAATATACCTTCAAGAAGTTTATGAGCCCGTACTACGTGAGGAATAGTCGATTGCTGAATAAAAATGGAACTGCAACACGAGTGTCGTTTCAGCATAGTCCAGTGCTCGACAGACAACTAAAAAGTATGCTCTATGGAATGATGGGATTTTTTCCTGTAGCCATGTTGCTCACCTTCATACCAATCGTGCTGATTGGGACGCCGGGTGGGAATTTCGCCAAAGCATTTGGCCACTTCATTTGGCACCCTATAGTTCGAGATTGGTTTCGGGATAAGTCCATGAAAAGAGAAAAATGGCTTCGGCAGGTGGAGATTGACTTTACACCGGACTTTTCTAAAATTGAGAGAGAATTTCGTATGTTCGTCTTGTTCCGGAGAACGGACGAGGATTCAGAGCCCCAGGAAATGAAGGACTTTGACTTTAACTTGCTTGTCCACAACAAGCGAATTATCATAGATCCTCCAATGATGACAAAATTTGCCTACTATTTCGATAGAAAGAACTTGTGGCTAGATCCGGAAAACAACATGATTATGCCGAGACCCGAACCAGAAGCTCCCTACGCTATGACATTTGAAGAGCTTCAAACGATCAAAGCTGAGCAAGCTCACATGGACAAGGAAACAAAAAAAGTCGGAGAAGAAAGAGTGAATTACGCCAAAGCTAGAAGACTCGTTTACAATATTCCCAAAGTTCGATTTTACGCAATTACCCAAGGACTGCCCTACAAGCAGGATCTGAATCGGCATGAAATCATGCTCCAAGTTAAGAAAGCAAGACGGGATATGAAAAGAAAAGTTGCCTTGGCTGCAGGGAAACCGGACCCTTTTCGCAGTAGGAAGATAGCTGACTGGACGACAAAGATTAAGCTGGCCCGACGGAAGGGTCGACGGCCAAAGCCAAAGCCTGTTATACCTCCAGATGAACCCAACGAAGAAGTCAGATCCATTCGTTATTTCTCACCAAGCAGATTTGATCCGACGGTTGCTGGAGGCGGCTTTGTCACCGAATGGGAGCATAATGAAAAGCAACGGCAAAAAGAGGAGAGAGCTCTGAGAATGAGATACATACCCACACCTGAAGAAATTGAGCAAATTAAGAGAGAAGTGCACGAAGAAATGAGAAAAGCCTCGCTGAAACAGAGGGAGGCTGAGGAGGAGGCCCGAAAAACAGCTGAGGCTAATGCGGCCAAGAAAGCCGCAGCTGAACTACAGAAAGAAGAAGAAGAGTTCAAGTTTAAGGAGGAGGAGGATGACGATGAGGACTACGACTACTACTACGACGATGACGACGACGACGACAACGACGAGTACGACTACGAGGATGACGAGCCTGCCTAACTCCACTCCACCAACGTAAGAAACAATAAACTTATTTAAGCACACCAAAAACAACACAATATGCATAAAAATATATAGTATATGTATACCTACAACGAATCAAGCCCTTGCGTGTAACTGATAACTGATCTGGCAGTACAATACAGTAATGTATAACTTGTATTTTGAGCCCCTAAATATTGAAATTGGACCAATCAGTAGCAGAATTTGACAGAAACAGATACAAGGTACATACACCACAAATTAAAATAGATAGGCTCTTTATAGGTCAAGATTAGTGAGTTGTGGATTCCGTTTAGTGTAGGGACTTCTGGTCATCAATTTATGCTTGACTCAAGCAATGGATAAGTACATTTACATATACTTTTTGAATAATACACGAAAATACCTGAGACAGACCTAGATGGATACTCGGCCGGATAGACAGACAGACACCGAATGATACCCCTTAACTTAACATATCACCTAGTATAACGACGTTAATGGTTCTGTGGTGTATCTATCTATATCTATCTGTACTTCCTTCCTTCTGTCCGAAGTTTTGACGAACGGAACGGGACTTGAGAGAAGCGTGAGAAACCTAATCTTAATACCTGATCACATGCCAGCTTGATGTGAGCACTACTACTTCCAGATTCAGATTCCAAGTGTTTCTTGACAGAATTTCAAAAACCAGTCAGGCCAAGTGCATACGTTGTTGACATGAGAATAAAAGTACTTCCACGTATAGGTTCTCGGTTCTTCGCAATTCCAATTTGTAAAAACCAATTTCCTGAATTGAGTCGGTAAGAACGATGTAACAATAGAGAGTGGGAATCGCCGTCACAACGTAGCAAGGAAAAGCTTATTCAAAAATTACAATGTAAATGTAACCATGATTTAAGTCAACCACAATCTGATGACCTTGAAGCTTTATCTGACTCACTATTTTCCCCTATAACGAGCTTATTTTGTGGGTTATGTATTATGTATGTGCGTAGGCATGTATTTTTCTTTCTGTCGAAGTTTTCATTTTGGTTTTGATTGATTGTTATAAATTCAGCAATGACGGGCCCAAAACACGTTATAGACACATATTTCCGTGGAAGTTGTAACCAGTTCAGTTACACCGAGCAGTGCTTGGCACTGATTCTTGTGCCAGCTAGTAATGCTTAAGCTCGTTATACTCTGCATAGGATAAGACAATGTATGAAACAAATTAAACACCGTAACAGTGAACTCAGTCAGGATAGAAACATGAATTAATATTTAATTAAAAATAATATATGTACCGCAAACTTCGGAGTAACTCATGGACTTATACATATATGAATTGGTACATATATTGTGCATCGTGAATGAATGAATATTACCAACACCAACAAGTCTTATAATACGTTAAATATTTCAAGTTTCAGATAACTGGAAAATCACGCCAAATTATATAGTGCTGTCCCTCAACTACAAATACAGTAAGGACCAGATGAAAGCTACGTTAGTATCGAAAGGATGAACGAAAACATTTAACACAAAACTCAATAGTTGTACTAATACTGAATTTTTCTGGTGACCGTCTTGAAACAAATAAACAGTATGAATTTAACTGACGAAGTCAGACGCTGGATTTTTTTCATATTGTTCTAAATTACAATATGTTAATTCTAAATGCCTGTAAACAACTCTGTTAAAATAGTTTTAAATAATTCAATTCTCCTCATTTCAAACCTACCTAAATAGTTACTCCGGACTCCAGAAATATGAAAAATAACTTAAACAGCCACGACTCACTCCCAATCAAGGTTTACTCCATAAGATTAATTTGAAATTCCTGACTTAAAAGACTCAATCACGAAATAGTAATTCTTATGAATTATTGTTATTAGTCGTCTAGAAGATTTTTGCCTATTCACTTATAGCCGCTAAGCTAATAGTTGTCTACATTTATTTTCGTTTACATTGCACATATACACTTCTACTGTTTAAGGAAATATTTACAATTGAGTAAGTGAAAAAGCAGCAATTTTCATTTCCTATTCGGGAAAATAACAGGCCTATTAACCTGATTTACTTATTATACGGCATTGGTAATCCACCGACTGAGAAACGAAAATGTTAATTGTATATTACAAATACTGCGCTACATAGACTTTTTTTTAGTATAAGCATACTAATAACGCCAAGACTCATCGAGTAGTTGACGTTCCAGTGATTGTGAAATTGACAAGGATCAGACGGAGGATATGAAATATACAAAATTAAAAACATAAATCAATCAGACGACAGAAGGTTTGAAGCATATTTATATTCCATGTGGGAAAGAAGAGCATATTTGAGCTGACTAGAGCTGTGAAGCAACCGGATTGGGAATCAAACTCAGTTTCTGAAGTTGAAGAAGTGAATTAGCATACCCATTGAAGAAGACTTGAGTCTTGACATGCCAGCAGCAGAGCTCGTACAGCATGTGTGCACGTATTGACATAGTGGTGTACTTGGTCCTTAGACCTTGTTGATTGAGTTAGGAGAGCAGGCGGAGAGGTCCAAATAGTGTCGAGGAGAAGACGGGAGGGAAAAAACGGGAGCCGTATGGAGTGAAATGACAGATTATCAAGTGTGTGGCGCATGGAGCTTAGAGCTGCCCGCCATGCGGGATTTTCGGGGAAAGAGATGGTGCGAACCAATGGATGACCCGGACACCACAAACGCCTCCAATCTCACGCCCTTATGTGTTTTCCACGACGCCCGACTCCTGTATTGATTCAACGCCATGATTCCCATTTCCAGCTTCGTGCCTAGCCTCTCTGTAGTGAGAGATTCACGAACTCGGCTCACACCAACTTTCTCTTTTGTCTCATTTTTTCACTCCCTTCACTCAAGAAACCTTACTTGAGGCAGAAATAGGCACAGTTAGTTCAAACTGAACTACGGGCGAGTCCGTGAGGCTTTCTCCTCGCTCTACGCCTCAATTCCAAATTCCACTCCTTCACCTTCTGTCCAAATTAGTTCCTGGATTATGCAATTAACAGATGGACCAGAATAAAGAGTTGAGAACAGGAAAATAGACAAACGTGTAGTAAATACATAAGACACAGGCCCAATCCATCACAGTAACATACACTATTGACAACACCACTTGCTATAAGACCTTTTCACGATTCAGAGCTGAAAATGGCTCTTGAGTCACAAATACCAAGCTCTCCACTGAGTTTATTCAACCAATTTCTTCAACTGTGTAATCTCAGTTTTAAAGGACAATTACATGCTGGTTAGACTTAGACCGAAGACCGAAGAGTAAAATATAATGTCAGAGCTTAGCACACCCGATCTTTGTCAGGGACTGAGTCTTGAAGCTCAGTCCAGGAGAAGAAGATTTTCTACACTAGTTATCAGAATAAATAGATGATTGAACTAAACAATCAAAGGAGAGGATCTGGGCCGAACTCCGTCCAGGCTGCCCTTACGCCGAGATCTGTTGTGCCGGAGATCATCAGGACTGATATGAAACATCCATGTTTTTCTTAACAATCTATATAATAAAATGGAAAAGCTAGTCAAGCAGGGAAAAAGACCAACAATCGTATCAATCTGAACAATGGGTCTGTTCAAAACATAATAGTCGGCATTTAGTGAGTAAAAAATCTCCTCTTCTTCTTGTCTATCCCTACAGAATAGCTCTGGTCTCGGATACTTCATTTCATTATGAGATTTATCATAATACAAAAAGGGGCTCAAAAGCCCAACTTCTGGCCAGAGCAGAAAGATCAGGGTAAATAAAAATCAAAGCAGTTGTGTGAGACAGCTGAATGAATTCGGAATTTCCAGATACGCATACCCGCCTTATTAGCCTCATCCCCTTCCTTCATAACTAAAGCATAGCCGCATATTGGATGTGCTTCCATTTTCAATAGCTTCATGTGCCTAACCCTATACTAACTAAGTACGATACTTTCAAATACTTAATTTAACTTAGTCAGTCATATTTACGGTTAAGGTTGAACCAAGCCCGGCGGGGTCGCGATCGTTCATCACATTGATTATAATATGGAACTATGCAACGAATGTTTCAGATATTTTGGAAAGTGAAATAAAAGTAATCGTAAAAATCGTTCAAAATTTCAATTCAATCATTTAAGGGCTTATATTACATTACTTTAAAATGTTTAGCTAATAGTTATTTTAAATTGCAATTTTAAACGATCATAAATTTGTGACAGAAATAGTTAAAATATAGACTAAAGCTAAAATAGCCATTCCCTCTTTTGTTTTTGCTCTCGGGAGCCCGACTCAGAATCAAAAGGGCTTTACCCGAAGCACCATATACAAAATACAAAATCAAATGACTTTTCAACACAGTTTATGAAGAAAAATACTTGTTTCCTCGGATGATAGAGAGAAACCCTTAGATATCCACCTTTAAAGAAAAGAAAATATTTTATATGTAAATGGCAAATAGAAAATTAACATAAGGTATGTAAATTCAAATAAGCTTTGAATTTGAACTGCTTTTCTGTTAATTAATGTGTGTATCCTAAGGTAATTTTTTTAAAAAAGTGGTAGCAAGTACGTAGCTGGTGTTGGTGTACCTCTATTTCAGCATCACACATTTACTAAATGGCAAAAAGTTTCCTCTAAACCGATAATCTAAGGTTAAAGTTATAAACAAATTTTCAAAATGGAATTAATTTGGGCAGCAACATTAATTGGTTTAACGCTACTTTGTATTTCATCATGTTGTTCTTGTCTGTAATTTCTTACCAGTTTAAACTGTTTTTTATGCTTTCTGATTGCAAATTATTTCATTTTCATTTTTGGAGCATATCCGTAGTCTCTGGTATATACATATACATATATCGTATAAGTACTGGATATTTTTGTCTGTACAACATGAATCAAAAAACCAAATTGATTAGACGGCAGCTCAGGACCAGCAGCAGAGGCTATGGCCAATGGCCATCCATACCAGAGAATATTTCTAGTTATCTTATGTTAGTTCAAATTGGCACGAATCAACTAACTGGTTTGAGAGAGTTCATGCGTGGTGTATATTTGGAATGAAATTCACAATTCATGTTAAGTTGTGCATTTTTTACAGCGTGTCAATATTTTTATATTATTGATTTAAGTAATATATGAGTTATGAATGACTACTTACCTATTAATTATTCTTGAACAAATTTTACAATGTTTGAAGCCTTAAAGCTAAATAGCACTAAGTTGGTACGATGTTTGGCATGTGACTGTGACTGACGAAACTGAAATGGTGTTATCATTGATATTCGAGTTGAAAATATAATTTAGCTGCTGAATAGCTGTTATGAACAACTATAAAATTACTATCGAATTTGAAATCATGTCCGTCCGTGATCACCATAACTCGAGTAATTCTCTA
>JAQFXY010000638.1:0-20551 GCA_034693865.1 Ceratophysella sigillata | reverse complement strand
TTCCCGCTCTGATGGGAGCCAACACTCCACTGCGATAGTCCAAAGTCCAGGTTCTAAAGTTTATTCCACGGACAGTACGTCTCAATGCCAGTACCGTTCAATTTTCTACTGCATTTAAGTAAATTAATAGCGAGTTACTCATACCGCAAATGTATGTCACTTTCCAACTTCTAAAGTCAAAAGTTAAAATCCTATTCCATATTCACAGAGTAAACAAAGCTTAACAAACAGGACAATGAACGAAATGACGACGACGAGTGAAAACTGACACGATACTCACTCAATGCTTGTAGTTGTAATTGTAGTGCAGTAGAGTCAGTCCAGACACAGGCCAGCGGGTACGAGTACTGATATAGTATGCGATTACGAGCCTTTTAAGGATTATTTAAAATTCTACTTAGGTTAGGTTAGGATTTCCGAAACATCCGGACACCGGAATGGAAATCGATACGTCCTTCGGGTTGATCTGAAGCATACTTACCTAAGTCTTGTACCTTGTACCCACATGTGGCCTTGCACTTGGGTACGTTTCATATCAACTTCGGGCACGTAGACCAACGACAATCCTAACCTGATCTGAATTTTTAAATATCCCCGATACCGCACAATTTATTTGATGGAACCATGTTTCGAATTTGGAACAGGGAACGGTACGGTACGGTACTCAATGAGTTCACGTGTTAAGTTGTAGTATAATACTGAAGTCTGTTTGACTGCGGATAATTAATGTGACTTTTACTTATTCGAAGTCAGCATTAAATGTGGCATTGTACATTGCACAACGTGCGGGCCATTATGCATTCATACAAGGACCATAGACCCTTATCAAATGTCTTATCTATACACATACATTATACAAAATGTTCCGAGTCTTTTAACCTGAAGTTTGCGGCATGAAATGTTAAAAAATTACCGTATAATCCACAGAAAAGATGGGCGACGACCCGGTCAGTTGACCTATATTTGATGAGGAAATGCAGCAAGACGACTTGACCTTCCTGATCCTGATTGCAGAACTTCTGATTTTGATATTTACGATGCACCGCCAAATTGTACGGCACGAAAGGAATAGCTAAAATAAGAATTCTACATGACGAATTTATTGTATAGGAAGATGCACGTAAACGCTATAAAGTAAAAATGAACTGTTAAGTTCGATATTGACAGCTTGAAAGAATGTAAAAGCCAGGCGTGTCTTCGTCTCGGTTCTTTCTGCTGCTATGCTGCTGGTTGTAATTGTAAATTGTAAAAGGTACCGACGCGACGGCAGACTCGAAAGTTTACAACAATAGGTTCTACAAAATTAGGTGAAGATTAGGATTATGGACTATGAGCTAAAAAGCACGGGAGAATTTTGCCAATCTGAGAATGGCGTCGAAGTTCATTATTATGACGTACTGATATTGATGCTGATGGCTGATACTCAATCAGGCACCAGCACCAGCTGCATATACTAGAGGAACACGTTTTATAGGTAGCGGCCATGCTTCATAGTGGCAGAACAAGATTTCTATGTAAACTGGCAGAAATGTCCTGTGCATTTTTGGACAATTGGCGAACGAGAAGCTCACACACGTTTTTACAAAGCGTTTCAATATTGTATATTATATGAAGGATGTTTGGCATATTGTAAATAAGGAAAGTTTGAACATTGGTTCTATATGAATCGGAATTATACGGGCTGGTAGGACAATTTGGCAAAATACGTTCTGGCAAAAGGCAGGAAGTTGGTTTTGAACCCTCGAATTATGAGTTCAGGAATTTGCCAATGTTTCAAACCCTAAACTATGAGTAAAACTTTTGTTTCGTCTATTGCCAATTGTCTTTTGCCTGTCCGTGAATCGTATACGGAGCACCAAATATGAATTTCAATTACTTTTGAACAGAATTTCTGAAGACAAAAACTTGTTTTCTCGGATTCCAACAAACAATCCTAAATATAGGTACCACTTTACATATGGACTATGGACCGATATAAGTTGGTAACTTGAATTTGCGGGGTTTTGATAATTTGAGTTCAACGTCGTAATTTGAACTATTTATGAATAAATTGCTTTATATGCGGAAATAGTAAATAGTATTGGTTTTACGCTCCTCTGGACAATTGTGGCCACAGCTGCCGCAGTATACATAAGCTATGTCCAGTTTTGACATGCTGTATTTACGTGTGTTTCCCACAGTAGGCGAAAATTGGAGCAAAATGTAATCGATTGAATTCTAGAACATAATTAATTCGTTCAGAAATAGTTATATTATATAATATTTGATTCTCCTCCTTCGGCTGATGAATCTGAAACGGAGCATGAGAATGAGTGAAGACGACCAAAAGAAGCATCCCTTTATATATTTCATCTTTTATTTCATGGAAGGAAAAACGGTCTGGACCATGGAAGTGGAACTGGAAGACAGACATGATCCAAATGACACACCCTTGACCTGGAATGAATGACACCCTGGACCTGAAAGTCAGCTTATGGACTGACAAGAATCAAGCCCCTCAACGCCGTACGTGATTTCCTGCATCAATTCGGACTTCGAGGTTGACTATTATGTCCCTATACCATTTACTTCAGCCGAACATAACAGTCCAAACCTGTCGTCAATCCAAGTCGAGCTCATGTGGTTGATCTGAAGAAGCTTCTATTGTGAACTTTTAGTGTTTATTTCAAGAATTACGATGTATTGAATTAATTAGTTTTTGTCCATCACACATGGGCAAAGGTACTTGGATACTGGCTTAGAAATTGCATATATTTAGTTAATTTTGGTAGGACTTCATTGAAGATAAGTTTCGATTTCGACATTCGACGCAGAGCTCAAGAATAAGTAATAGTTCTAAAATTAGGACGGCGTTATTTTCACTTCAATTGGCATATCCAGTCTACTATTAGCTTCCGTGTGTTCCTCGGCAATTCCTCGCAATACCATCATGACCTTTGCCAATGTCCCGTCGCTAAGTTTTCGTGGTTTACCTGAGTAAAATTAGGTGCATGATGAGGGTCAGAAATTTTTTCAACTGGTAAATCAGGGAATACGATCTGAGGAGAATATATATTTACCTTTCTCTGGATTTATAGAATGGTAGCCAGGATGGATGGTCATATCTTTTGTGCTAAATACAGTGCGTAACGTAAGCGATGCAGAGAGTCGGCGCAAAATGGTTTCCAGTTGAAAAGGCTCGGGCTCAAGATTCGCCACGAAGTGCATAAGGTAGTTGAGCGTGGTTGAGGTTTCCATGGGAAGCCGCCTCAGGGTTTCGCGATGATCACTGGCATGGAGGACAACGTTGGTGAGCTCTTCGCTGCCGAGCAGTGCATGTCGCAAGTGTTCCAGCCAAAGAAGTAGAAGGGCCGTGAGGACGTACAAATTCTTCTCATTAACCAGCCGGTTCCAGGCTCCTAAACCCTTATGATTCAGCTCCAGTCGATATTGACGAACGTAACGGGCCAGGCCTTCCGCCATATTCAAGTGGTCCGACAGAAGTGCACGGATGACTTCAATCGGCTTGTACGGAATCTCCAACCTTACCTAAACCGTGGAAAATGTAGTTCAGTTAGTCTTCCCACCCAGAAATAACGGATTTTCGGCTGTCCGACTTACACTACTTGAGCTTTTGAGACTTTGGGAGGAGGAGCCGACGTCACTAGTGGTGGCTGATGACACAGACTCAGTGGGTATCACAATAAGATTAGCACTGTCACTTATGGGCGTGTCCGGAGTTCCTGGAATCGGCTCAGGCTCTTCTTCTTCTTGGGAAATTAAGGGTAGAATACTCCGACATCCACACAGGTACAAAAGCCTCTCGCAAATCACGTTGAGGATCTGCATTTAATACAAAATGGTTTTATTAATTCCACTACAAAAGTACCTTCAAATAGTTTGAAATAAACAGTTTTCACAAAGAGGTGCTGACTGATCCCGAAACAATTTCACGTTAACGAGCTTTTGTATTTGAAGACACCATAATTTACATTTTTAGACCAGATTTATATATTTTTATTACTGTTACTTATTTTAACGGTTAGCATTTATTTTAAGGTCAGGTCACTGGCATGGCATAAGCATATGGGGAAAAATAGATTTTGTTTAAACAAGAAGAAAACATGTGGGTAATTTTTATGGGGCGTTTCTTATTAAGTCATTTCCTTCTCACAATCATTTCCAATTAAAAAGTGGTTATATCAAGTAGAATGTGCGTGCAAACCGAGAAATATTATAATTATACAAAACTTTTCCCTAGCATTTAGTTGCTCAAAGTTTCAGTTGTGAAAACACGAGAGTAAAAAGATCCTTCGACGGCGTAGGTGATATAAATATTTGGCATCTACAAATGTAATGCTTGCACAACTATGAGCAGTTCTGTGTCTGATAAATCATGTTGGTTTCGATTAAAAAATTAGGAAAACAAGAAGTGAATGGGTGTTTCAAGGAAGTGTTTCATTTCACGAAGATTGGGTGAAATGAGAGAATTGCATGTTTGACACACTACACCTAGCTTTGGGCTTGTGTTCCTCATGGAGTATTTGAGTGAGATTTGATCAATCGAGATAAATATTAGCATTTTTTTTCTACCTTGGGAATCACACGCAGCGTCTTGCACTCCCGCCCATGCAAAATGATCCGCTGTCTCTTGAGGTACTGGGAGAGCGTGAAGTCCTGCAGTTTCCTGTCCTTGAGCAGATCCCGATTACAGAAAACAATGCAGTTTGGAAGTAGGAACTGCTCAAACTGCTGGACAATGAGAATGTGAAGTCGACTCTGGATGGAACCTGGTCGTTTGTTCCGCACAAGCCGGATGGCGTCATTGGCCCGGAGTCGGGCTCCGTAGACGAGGTAGCAGGCAATCAGGACGCCGGTTCGGCCCAGACCGGCATGACAATGAACCGCAACTTTCCCTTCCGTCACGGAGAAAGCCAGCACTTTCACCATGTCCAGCAGAAAGGCCAGGGACGCCTCTCCGTAGTCTCGCCAGGAGTAATTGTAAAAGTATACTGCAAGTGGGGGAATAGTAGAAAAATATGTAGCTTCTATTATAGCCAATTTAATATGCGTTCATTAATTAAATCTGTCTTTTGCATTATATTGTTAATTCTCGAAAATCGATTGTAGATTTTACTCGGTTCTGTCGGCAAAGCTAGCCTTTACTCTGTGATTCTATTTTGAGACTCAAGATTTTAAATTGCAATGATTTGGGAAACACAGTAATCGCGCATTTGATTTAATTATACCGAAATAACAGGGTATTGTGTAGCAGCGTTTTACGTTCCAAGCATTTTACTCAGGATTCTCAGAAGCAGTGGATGGACAAAAGCGAAACATTAGAAAATGATGCAAACAACCTTTTCCAATTAATTAAGCAAGATTGTACTAACGAAATAGGAAAGGGCTAGGCACGTGGGCGACACATTGCGTGGCAGATCGCATGCTACATGACACAATGTATGCAATATGCAATCCATCATACGAAAGCAGATTCAATTACGATTTACGAAATCCGGTGTGTTTCAACGTCAATACAATAAACCTAACGAGCAGCCAAACAATTATTGCGAAGCACTGCCTTGAATGTTTACATCGTAATACACACTTTCTGTGGCCTCATCCATGTTTGTTTTCTTCACCAAATCAAATCAAATAGCAATATAATTCATGACGCAATTCAAATGCACCAATCAGTCAGAGTCAGAAGCCGAAGAAAGCTGACTTTTATACTACATATATAATTATTAAGCAGACTAAAGCCTAAGATTACGTTGTAGGTTTATAGAAGTTTCTATTACGCACGTCAGAAGGCTATTTCCATCGCAGCAAACAAAACAATCCCTCTCCAGTTTTAGGACCTAACTGTCCGTCAAAATTGCGAGCTGATTCTTATCTCAATTCGTTCTAATTAGAAGGGGTGAGAAAAAGAGCCAAGTTTTCCTAACTTCATTTCCCTTTCCGTCAGACACCGACTTGGACTGAATGATGCATGACTGGCTAATGGGACGTGTGATGGACCCACGCAGAGAAGAGTGAAAGCACTAAGGAAATTACCCGCAAAGTAGAAACCACTTATGAGCCTTTATGTAAAAAAAAAACTGACATGTAATCTTTTTAGCACAGAGTTGCTCGTGTCCTAGCTACGAATTAATATTGTGGCGAAGCAGGCCGTAGTAAGTGCCAAATAATAATAAATGCTGGTTAATGGTCGAATACGAGCTCCGCTGCTATGCTGGTGTCTTGATGCCTTTTTTAAAGGCCCATATTATTTTCTGCTTAATTTTTATCTTTTTTCTTATGTATGAGATCTAATCAAATTTTGGAGGTAAAACATGAAATTCTTACTTCCGTTTTCCATGAAGGCGAGTGGGTCATAAGAAAATCCACCAGAATGAAGAGGTACAATACTGCAGCTGGCATGTTCCCCAGGTACTTCCAGGTTAATCACAGACTTGATTCCTAATCTACAAGACATTTAGACAATAGTTCATATAAGTAGACGAGGTAAAATATGTATATAAATACATGAAAATGTGCGTCATAGCTATAATTAGGCGTTATCCTCAACCCTGATAATGCGTGTGTGTAATACGTAAGTATTTAGTAACGAAGGACGATATGCGTGACGAGTGAGGACAAGTATCAAAATGCCAAAATCCATGATTCTTGTTCAACAACGTTAGTTCGTCTCAAGGAAACACCAAGTCCATAGCATTATTCTAAGCTTTGCAAATCAAACATGAATAAGTACCTAGCTAAAGTTTCAGTTGATATTTGATAGTATATCGCATGTATGTCGTATATGGAACGTGCGAAATATCAGTTAACACAAATGATTTCCTTCCCGTGAGTCATTGCCAAGTTCCAAACTCATGCTAATACGGGAACTTGAAATATTAGCTTTCGCTCCCAATAATGGCGAATACGAGGCTTAACGTTGTGGATGTGTTTCACAACAAGGTCGTTAATATCGTACTACCTCAAACCTCAAGAGTTTGGATTTCGTCTGGAACATTTAATATTATCCTTCCGAGTTATATCCAAACATTCCAAAAAGAGTAAATTATGAATATTTACTTACTGCCTTGTCTAGCAAGGACTGAAATTCCTGGAAACTTTGAGCTTAAACATGAATCGCCATGTCCTAAATTATGTCAAACTAAAGGTACTGGTAACGCAGAGTATTCTCACTGTTAGAAATGTCGTGGTGTTCTCTACTACGGATTTCGTCATTTTTTGTCCAGTGTTACCCGTTGTTTGGATTCCTTAAAACATATTTTTCTTGTTCAAAAACGAATTTTTGTTTTTGTTCAAAAACGAGTACTTTTTTTTCCAGAAACCAATTATTTTTGTTCAGAAAGGAATCATTTTTGTTCAAAGATCAAAGGGGCAAAGAAACATTTGGCAAACAGTAAAAAATAAGAAATCCAGAAAAACTCGTGGAAAACACCTTTGCATTAATTGTAGTGGAATTAAACGGGAAAGGCAATGTGTACAAGATGCACTAAATCCATCGACAAAAATATATTTTTCCATGCTTGGTCAAATGAATTCTTTTAAGTATTTTGTTGTGCAAAGTAAATAAATTCTAAAAACTTACGTGTCAAATTGTCCCATAATATCAAACTCTTCAATAATCGAAGTATTTGGTCGTGACATGGCTACTATGTCATCCGTTATCCTAAGTTTGCACAAAACATGAGAATCAATAAAACGGAACTGGAAAACGGCTTTGGTTGTGGGTTGGTGGTGTGCTGATGCATTGGAATGTGCAATTCAAGGATGGATGGTGCTACATTACTTTACTGCACGCTGCACGTATATCCAATATTTATGCCACGTTTACTTTTACTCCTATTTCTATTCATTCTATTAAAATCGATAGAACAATATTTCCAAGAATACGGAATATTTTGCATGGAATGAATAGGCAGTTAACCTAGGGTGGTGGTATATTGAACTGGAACATGAATTCACTGTGGTCACTTACCAATGCGAATAGAGCCCTGTAATAGCACAGGCATCGGGTGACCAGTAGGATCCACGCTCGTACTTGCACCGCTTCCCGCCGCAGAAGACGGAACAGGAGAGATGCTGCGGGGCCACACGTCGAAGACTGTCCGAAATCTTACTGTAATGAGAGCTGGGAGCCACAGGCTCATTTTGTCCGCTTCCACCCGCAAACGTAAACTCATCCATTATTTACCGTGGTAGCAGCAGTGCTGAAGAAATAAGCTGTGATCTTAAGGTGGGGATTTGGTTTGAGCTCCTGTGCCTTGAACTTGTGTGTTACGGGATGCAAAAAGTTTGAGCCGTTTACCAGGATCAATCAATTCACCTAGAATCATACCAGATACGAGTACACCGTTTGAAGGCTGACAATCTAGAAAAAAGCTTCCATTTATTTTTTAGATTTTTAAGGTTCGTTTTATCCACGGCAAAGAGACTAGGTCAAGACCAAGACGAGCAACTCAAACACATTAGCTGAAAACTAAATCTCTCTGTTAAGAGTATCTCAATCAATTTTTAGGCTGGAGCTTTCACTTGCTGTAGAGAGCATCCTTCGCTCAGGATTTAATGCACATATGGACAATGCATGCCATTTGGAAATTTGTCCGCGGTCAATTATGTCTGGCCTTCTTTTGGTGGCTTAATATTGATTGAATATTCTGAAAAGTCTAGATTACGTTGTTCCAGGTTAGGCAACCTTAGTTAGTTAGCCGGAAAGCCTGATTAGATTACTGAAGAATACTAGATTATTCAAAACGCTTATTGTCAGATTCAATGTTAACAGAAATACAATTGCTTACATTTGATGCACAATAGCATACGTATTAATCAATTGTTTTAACATATTTTGACAATATCAATTTTTGCCCAGAACGGTCTTATGGGATGCCCCTGTCTTTCTGTGGCTCACGCTTTTGTAGTGAAGGGTTTACATGTTGAAATTGCTTACTTAACAAAGGGCCTGCTTTACACTAGAAGTTTCATTAGAAGTGTTGCACCCCGTTGAGCAGTGAGAAAAATGGCCCAATTTAATGTGAAAAGGGTCAGGGCCGAACGCTAAGCGTATAATAAAATCACTAATTCGAGTGCAGAAAAATGATAGATTTTTAAAATGTTTAAAGGGCCTAAAAATACTCAACCTTGTATTTTATCAATTTGACTTGATTTAGACATAATCTTTCCCATGGAGGTAGGAGACGAATTTGTAAGTTTGGCAAAAAGCTGGCGAAGCTGCGGCTCGGGGTTTTTCATAAGCTATTCCTTAAAATTCTGCCTACCAAAAATAGTAGTAACGGTCAATCTGTGTATTGCCATTCAGCCTGGAACTTGCAACAAAGCAAATCGAAATTGAACCCAAAAATTGAAGTTCACCCTTACGCACACGTAGCCAAAATTATCGATTTGTGCTATTCATGCAGACTATTTGATTGGGTTATTTTTTTAAAATTTGAAATATTATCTATTTCCTCTGTAATCTAAAATTCTATTTTAGGATCGTACCTTATGATGAGATAAGACATAAGTTTGGAATTATTGGAACATAATTCGATCATATTTCAAATTAAATCTGCCGATAGTAAAATGAAATAGAATCCGAAGTAGCCCTGCTTTCACTTGATATTCAATTTAGGTAATTTGTGATATCTTTCTGTAATAATATGGTAAATACACAAAGGGTTTTCCAATTTCTGTATCAATTGGTACGTAAAGTGAATCCCAACGATGCGATTGCACTTTGCACTACGAACCACTGCCGGATTTCTTTTCAATTGCTCTGAACAGTTGTGTATAAAACCAAGTTTGCACTATTTGCAGGTATTTATAGAATACAAATTGAGCTGTATAATTAATTATAGCAGTTGCTCTTTTTACCCTTCTATTAAAAAGTTTTTTTTTTAAGTTATAGAAACAGTATGTAATAGCTTTAAAAGACAAGCATTTACCTGAAAAACTTTTTCCCGACGGTTTCAGTAAACTTACTGGACGGTAACCTTCACACATTCTGTCATATGGTTCATAGTTGTATTGATCGTGTAGTCAAATATTTATGTAGTCTCTTCTCTTGGGTTTACGAAAGGAAGCATGGCCGGGAAGCCGATACGCCAAACTTTCCTATTAAAACTTTAGTTTGTCGATAATTGATGGTGAACTGGATAATTCGGGTCCACTCAAATTCCTAGCATTGACTTAGTCTGTGCCAACAAGTGCTGCGGTAGATATGGTCTGGTAGAAATCCCGGAGCGAGCTGAAAGCGATAAGTTTCCCAAGGAAGGGTTTTGGTTTAATAGCCGGGCCAGGAACTTATTGAAAGTCCAACTCCACTCCAACTCGTGGAGTCAAGTGGGAGGACAAGAGCGGAGTTTGGAGGTAATAAAGGAGAAAGCAGGGAAAGCAGCTTGGGCCGTCCAGCTCCGTTCTTGGGTGAAAGTGTTGGGAACTCAAAGGCTTGGGAACACATTGCCTTCCTTAACTAGAGTGTTAGGCTAAACTAAGTCCTTAGTGCGTACTTGAGAGGAAATAATGTTTTTAGAGCATTGGAAATCAATATTTGTTTTTTTTCTCTCCGCTCCCGTCTGTGCAGTTATGGCTTATGATGTCTTTTCTTCTTTTCACAATTGAGCTTCTCAAAAAGACCGACGGAATGTTTTTTTACGTACACAACACACGGAGCAGGAGTGAATTGAATAGTTCTCATCCAAGTTTCAAGGAAGTACTGGAATTTTATTGGAGCTCTCAGTTTGTAAAAAGAGTGTTTATGGGACTCTACTGTATGGCGGTATCCCGGCAATTCATAGTCTGGCTTTTCACAGTGCCGAATTGATAGGTGCGATGTGCGATAGTTCATAGCCGGTGCAATTCATTGCGGCTACAGTTCATAGCCGGTTACAATTAATTGCGTGACAATTCATAGCGTGATAATCCATAGTTTCAAAAATTATATTTCGCTGAAATTTGATAAAATGAAATTTGATAGAAACTTTTTGAGAAAGTTCGTAAATACGTCAAGACAATGGTATAATTCTATACTGATGGCCGATATTCTTTGTATTGCTCAGCTAACAAAATTTCGCAATAAACATTGCTGGAAGTGTTTTAGCGATAGAAATCTTTCATTTTGTTTTCAACTTTTACATTTTTTAGGAATTTCATATTTTTATTTAATTTTTAAGAAATTAGTTGCAAACCAAGCTCAAATTAATAGCAATGCATTTTGGGACTGTAACTTGTCCCGTTATGAATTGTCTCGCTATGAATCGTCGTGGATTCATGAGACCTAAATCCTCATAGTATTCCCATAAAACCCTTTACGGCCTCGTTAAAAGATTCAAGTGAGAGCATTAACTATAAATTCGGAGTTGTATAGTGTCCTTTGGCAGAGCCTAGTTGGGTTTCTATAATGACCCGTCGTTCACTACTCCCTTTGTCATGAATGTCATATGTAGTAAACCATAAAACACCTCTTTGGTCGTCTGTCGAGAGAGGCACTTAGGCAAAACGGCGTTTTTTTTTACTTCGTTTTGGACACGCACGAACGCTGTATACAAAGCTGAAGGAATTCTACGCCAAAAGGCACGTAAATGTTTTGAGTTTGAAAAATTATATATAGGTATTTTTGGGTAGAATTAATTATGCATTATATTTTAAAATTCTTCCGGTGAACCCAGATCAAAATCATTTCGGACCCAGCGTATAAGTATAGCTATTCAGCGAGGAAACGCTGTAAGTGTGCTCGCCATTATTCCTCCATATATATAAATATATATATAAATATTCAAACTATAATCATTTTGTCTACTTTTGTTGACATTTGTTTATTGGGTGGAAGCCTGCATAAAGGATTTTATATATTTTCAAATAATTATATTACAAAATGCATATTTCTTGCTTAACCCATTCGTAGTTAACGCAGGGAATGTTAGAATTTGAAGATGTCGACCTCCTATTTTCTATTTTTAAATGAGATTCTGTCCTATACAACATTAGCGTTGGTTGGCCACTTTCTCCGAAAGAGTTGAATCTAATGCTCGGCACGCGGCAGTAGTAAGAAACAAAGCCAAGAAAACTTATTCTTTGGCTTTTCGGAGGAACTTATTCTAATATAACCAAAATGGAATTTCCATTCAAGACCTTAGGAATCAATGAAAGTTGTGTTTTAAATGGGTGTTTACCGCGTAGGCCCTGTTTACTACTTAAATCCAAGCTCTTGGTTTTCAGAGAAAATGACAATTATTTGGTGTCAATATTGTCCTCTCTCTAGCTTTCTCTTCAATCCACGCCATAACGTAGTTTACACAAATGTATAATTCTGTTCCCAAATTGACACTAATAAACTCAGTCCGTTTATTCCACATCTTACAGGAACTTTGCTGACTGTGGGCTATCTGCGTAACACACTGAAAGGGTCTTAGGAGAAACCGTGGCCTAAAACTTGAGTCAATAAATATTTAGGGCGTCAGGCGAGTCAATATCTTTGTATTAAGTTTTAGAGGCAGCTATAGCACAATACAGCTCTGAATGTCTGCCAGTATTGTTATAGCATATACTAGAGCACCTTCTTCGGTCCGAGTTGGTGGTGCTGAAGTAGAAAATATTCATGTGTGGCATATGTCTGGATTCAACAAAAGATGGAATACAAGGTCAGCGTAGTCGGTCGGAGCATGCTGACTATTCATATTCGCAATTCTAGTAAACTATAAAAATTACAAATGTTTTTTTGCTGGCCAAAAAACAAGTTTTTGGCTAGCGTTTCAACGGTCTAATCGACCACGCCGATAAAACGCCGCCATATCTCAACAAATTCTCATCTGCACGGAACTTTCACCAATCACCGTACACAATGGAACTGCACTAGGGCTGCCAATCCTGGCCAGTAGGTTTCAATCCAGGGATTCATGTTCAGTTTTCATTGGAATCATGCAGGACATATGTTTAATATGCATTCAAAATCGTTAGATAGTAATTTTAATGCTAATTCTAAATTATCCTAAAACTATGGCTTAAATCGCTAAAATATATGCTAAAGTAGCGCAATTTTTCAGCATATTTGATCTTGGGATCCCGACTCAGCATTGGCAGTCCTAAACTGTACCACTGGTCATGGGCCCTAGATTAGTATTAGATGAAGATCGCATTGCAGATTCAGGAGTTTACACCAAGGCAAGGAGTTTTTTTAAATATTTTTTTTATTAATTTTCCAATGTAATAACTAGAATATATACTGCTATACAATGTCTATATTCATAATCGTAAAGCTTATTCCTAGTTTACTCTCAATTGATGCTGATAGTCAAACAAGTTACAATGTGAATATTATTGAGCATAAAATGGACAGAGTGATATTTTAATAAGATATAAAATATAAAGTCATTTGAGTGAAGTAGTAAATACAAACTTACATAAAAATATTGTGCATATAGATTCTAGAAGTACTAATGAATCAAAATCAAATTGAAAATGTAGATTTCACTTGGAATTCTCTAAAACTCGTCTTAATAGTCAACATAAATGCATTACCGGATTATGTGGCAGCATGGGAGTTGAATTGAGTGCCTGTGTGTTGTTTTCGAACTTAAATTAAAATGTATCATATATTCAATACCGTAGTGTTACACTCATTCCTGATTATCGGCAGTATACATTGCATGATATGATTGTTCATGGTTACTTATATATCTACTAAACTAGCGAGCTTCCTAACTTACACAAATGATTGTAGCTTATTCAGGAAAGCCGGACATTGCAAGCGTCGAATTACCTTGACTCTACCTCTAAACACGTGTCAACTGTCCTAGTCGACCTTATTAAAAAATTGGAACACATTGCGAAGCAATTTTACATAGTATCAATTCATTGTCTTAGCTTGATTGCATTATCATTGTCTCGTATTAAGCGTATTTCTACTAATTGGCTAATATGTAATTATATGTATAAAATAAACAGGTATTTATACTGCGTCTAGCAGGTAATTAAATAGATAGCATCATCTGGAACATTAGGATTGTTCTAATATTTGGAAAACAGGCGTAAGAGATTGTTTAAAGTTTTGTTACAAATATATTGCATTTTGGACAGGTTTCTCTATTGAGCTCAGCACAATTATTGTTATTTGAATAAGACATTTTCATTTTGAAACACTCTAACCGTGTGAGATTAGACTAATACAGGCACGGTTGATATAGTTTTTGATTGTTCTCTCTTTTTTTCTATTAAAATGAGTAAACTTTGAGCAGACTTCTAAAGGTTAATGTTACGATGATAAAGTTTCCTGCAAATATTAAAAGATATTTTCTCATGGCAGAATTGAAATTTTTAAAATATAATATTTTCTAATCTAGAATACATAACCACTTGTCATTGATTGTCCCTGACTCCAAAACCTCACATCCTCCAGGTGCTTCTATTTACTCAAGAACACTATGTAAATACGTTGTCTGTATCTCTACAACTAAGTACTGCAGTGCACGGTACATCAGGCATTGCTAATCTTTGCCTCTTTCTACACAAAAAAAATTAAGCAAATAGTGTAAAGCTTAAAGCGATGATACAAAATAATAATTTTATATGATTTGCATACTGATTTTGACTAATAGAAATCTCCTGTTCCCTGAACTCTTGTTGCAAATTGATTGTCAAAAGTTAAGTTTGCATGGGAATGGTAATTACTATATCTAACGCTCGGACGATTTTTCATGTTTCTGAAGTACTGATTGTCTTCTTCGTCTTCCTGAACTTTGTGGAGCGTGATTGTGTCGTAGCCCGGAGAAGGGAACGCCATTGTTGGGGACGACGCCATGACGAGGACCGAGGGTCGGGTCTGTGAAGGTGA
This sequence comes from Ceratophysella sigillata, assembly GCA_034693865.1. Taxonomy (NCBI): domain Eukaryota; kingdom Metazoa; phylum Arthropoda; class Collembola; order Poduromorpha; family Hypogastruridae; genus Ceratophysella; species Ceratophysella sigillata. Next base: position 5,733 of record JAQFXY010000638.1, on the reverse strand, counting down.
GCCAGAGGTCACCACCTGAGACTTGTAATTACTGAATTGGGGAGGCGGTTGGGTTTGAACGAGGCTGTCGTACCTGGCCGACTCAAGCCAACGCCGTTTCAATTTCTCAGGCCTGCGGGTTGTGGGGGTGGTTGGCGGTGGGGTGGGCCAGTTGGGACAGGACGGCTGTGTCTGTGGCTCCACCTCGGCAACGCTCATGCAGTTACTCTGCGTACTAATACCCATGGGCAGGACTGGCTCTCGGCTGTACGCAGCTAAATTACCGTTATAGATTTTCATTAGAGTAACGCTCGTGCCGAGTGGGGCTGAGCCGTGATATGCACTATTGGTCGGAGAGTTGTCATAGGCCTGTTCAAGGTCCAGATTCCGAGCCAAAACTAGTTTTGACAGATTTTCCTGCTCTTGTTCCTCAGATGAGTCAGCCCGACGCTTCTTGATTCGCACTTTGTTTGAAGCCTTGATTGGGGACGGCGTGCTCGGTGTCACCTTGGAAGTCAGTTCACGGTCCTTCTTGTATCTGTCAAACAAAGAGAGACCAGTCATCAGTACTATCACCTGTCAAGTGCCCAGAGCTCGGCTCCACTCCACAGGCCTTACTCATGCTCCTCCTGTGAACAGAGCCTAATCAGACAGAAGTCAATAGTCTGGACTTTTACTCGGATTTTAGGATTTGTAAAGTTTAATGGGGCTTCAAAATTCGCAATGTGGAGTACACCTGGGTGTTCCCGATTAGGCGTGTAAATATTGTCGTAAGAGAAAACACTCAGCCGAGGAGCGGATAATTCTACTTGAGTGATAAGAAACATGCGAATAAACAATTGTGGAGGTGGAGGCTGTTTTTAATCGCTTAAAAAATTGCAACTTACTACGAAATTGAATACAAACAAGAGTTTGCAGAAGGCTTACAGGTACTTGAGCTGATTAAAGTGTACGAGTGTAAAGTTCGGGTAATGCGCATATATGCAAAAACTTTCTTGCAGCTGTTTAATGGTGCTTTCAAGGAGTTACGGATTAAAGCAAAGGCGTAGATACCTTTTTTATGGCCGCAAAACGTTTTCGCTGAACATGACTCACCTTTCAAGCCATTCCTTGACGAGTTCGCCCTGAATCGTATCATTGTTAAGAACGGGCTTTAGCACAAAGTCGTTGGATCTCTTCAGCAGTGCGGTCGGATGAGATGGACAGTGACGATTAGCATGGGTGAACCGAACGGAACATCTGAAACAATGGGAAAATATGAATTAGGATCCAATCGTCCTGGTACTTGATGTTATGCTGATTTACTCTTAAGCATTCGATACTTACCCCAAATGAGAACAGACAAAGGGTTTTTCTCCAGCATGAAGCCTCTGATGCGTCTTCAACTGTCCACTTTGAGTAAAGGCCCGACCACAATCCGGAAAGTCACAAATGTATGGTTTTTCCCCAGTATGCGTCCGAAGATGAGCTTGCAAAGACTTCTCCCTGGGAAATACCCGGGCACAGAACTGGCATTTGATGGAGCTGGGCGAGTTCTTGCCCTGGATCACCAGATTCTTGACAATGTCGGACCGCGGGCGGCCGCGTCGCTTCTCCTCCTGCCCATCCGAGTCTGGACTGAGCGGTCCACTGGAGCATCGGGACGTCGTGTCCAGTGCCCAGTCCGACTCTTCCATACATCCCTCCTCCTTCCGCTTCCGTTCCAGGCTCGACATTCTGAGGTCAGTCATGATTGAGGTTCGGCTTGGCGTGTCCTCCTCGTCCGTGTCAACTCCTGGCCCTGACTTGTATACGTACTTGCTCACGGGAATGTTCGTAGTTGAGTCCGCCAAGGCAATGCTGCTCCCACTCATTTTCTACCGTCTTCGTTTATCTGTCCTGAACATGAAAAAAAAACAAGCCAAAGATATAAAATTCGTATTCCTAATTCGCACTAATCGTAATCGTGGAGGTAGTAAATAAATAAACTAGGCACACAAAGGATATACTCTGCTTCACCTTAAATGCTTCGGAATCATGCAGCATACATACATGTGAAAACGTAGTGGAGTGAGTAAATATCTCTTTGACTTTGACATACTCTAAAACTCTTGGTGTAAGCAAGCTGAAAATTGAGCGAATAGCAAATTTTTGTACTTGAGTGATAAAAAGTAGCAGATCTGTCCTGGACTGGAGCCATTGGTAAAATAGTGCAAACGCAAGATGTTCCTAGAATTCAGGATACTTTGTAATAGATTTACAATTCAAAGACGTGCAAACAAACTATTTATGGCCGTAGGAGCCGGCTTGAAAAAATTGCTAACGCATTCTAATTTAGGAAATGTGTCACTAATTTCTAACTTTGACACATTTTGTACAAGAACAATAGGTATGCTGCTCTTAAGCTATTGTTAATAAAATGAATATTACAATTAATGCAATAATGCCATGGATGGAAGTAATCAAGTAATATGTATTAATTCGTAAACCTTGATTTGTAAGTCCATTTTCTGGGGAGCTACCATGCTAATAACATGAAGCACAGTAAATAAGCCATTTAAGTAAGAACAAATTATTTGCTCTTGAAATTAATTTATAAACAATGTAATTAACGAATTTGTATTCAAGTAATAACACTTGCTTCATATTTTAAATTAAAGTACAGTCACGGAAAAACCCATTTTACAAATATCTGAGATATTGGCGGAATGGAATAGTAAAATACAGTAGTAAAATAAATTCTGGACTACAATTGTACCTTGTCCAATGTTTTAATGGAAGTTGGTAAGGCACGAAGGAAGTCGAAGCAGGGACTGAAATTCTAAAACTGTTTAAAACGAGCCTTAAATGCTCGAGAAGGATGTACTTGCGCAGTTTTTTAAGACAATTAAAATGAGTAAACATGAACTGAGCTCCTTATCAGACACTCCCTGTGCTCTCAGCGTTCTCCGTGTAGTTAGGCTGACGGCGAGTCTCAATCTCAATCTCAATAGCGAAGTCGCAGGTTAGAATATAATTGTAAATAAGTCTATCAGAACTTGAGTCTAAAAACTAAAATTAAACTAAGAAGACATGGAAATGTCTTCCTGTCTACGCTTTATTACATTAAAGTGTACGATTCTCATTCATTCGACCAGGCCTGACAATTAGATTACACAAAAGCTATAATCCCAAAGCGATACACTTCGACTAATGAACTTTAATCCTAATGGCTTCAAACAAGTTACATCACTAGCATCCTTCTGCATACAGGCTAAGTACTTTAAACGGCGTCAAGCCCACTCAGAGCCTCTTGGACGCAAACAAGACGGCAAATCACACGTCACCCTCTTTATCCATTTGGCCATAAAAATTTAGAACGGTTGCTCATCCAAGAAGGTCAAAAACTCTGTGCGAAAAGCTTCAGCTCCATCGACAGATGACCCCTTGACCACAGTCCGTTTAGGGTAAAGTTTAAGTTCAACACTTTCAGAACTTGCTACATCCTAAATTGTTTCAAAGGACGGTGAAAAGTTCCCCGTTCGCTGCCAATACAAAAACATCGTGTCACTGGATTGAATTTCTAATATTTAAGTTAGGCTAAGTTTGCTTAGCGTAATTTAATTGCAAAATCTTATTCTTTTGGGGTAAAAATTTCTCGAGTAATTTTGCTAGCAGCTTTTTTGTAGAATCCATCACAAATCCACCAGCTGCAGCTTAGGTCGATAACAAGGAAATAACACTATTTCTAAGAAGAAGCGTGCAAGTAATTTATTCGGACCATCCATTGTCCTAAATGTAGCATGAAAGCATTATTTATATAAAGAGCTCCACGGCATCATCCCTTCCGTCTTCCTCTCTTCATCCATATGGTCAGTGTAATTGGTTTTTTACAAATTCCACACAATTCCCAGCAAAAAATCCCCACCAAAACTGCCCAACACACTAGTTATTGTTCTGCATTATGCACAAGGAAAGCTCATTGTCCACTTCCCTTCTTTTTTTGCCTGAGACTGACCCGCCGACCACCTGTCCGCTTCCACAAAGCAAAGTGGACAGTTTAGGCAGGAGCGTAGGGATACTTAATTAAACTGGACTTGATGATCCAGTACTGGTTTCGACTCAACAACCGTCAACAATGCGTGGCGAAACGAGGACATGGGAGACAAAAAAATGCCTGAGAATTCTTATTTTCTTTGTAAGACTAAGCTGGTTTTTTGTGCCGTTTTGGCAACCTGCTCCTGTACTACCACCATCCAGTGCCTCCTGCATCCCGCCCGAACTGTCTACATGTGCCTTTGTTCCTTAGAAAACTCCAACAGTCCAACTTTAGAGTGTGGCATGCTGTAATTTATAATTCGGGAAAATAGCCACAAAATGATCATCCGGTTTAACTGCAAACACCTTGAAACTCTTTGTCCTTTCTCAGGTGAATTATTATTATTGCACTCCGCACACGTACCTAAGCCACCTGCGTCACAAAAGTGACTGATAATGATAATATGCACTATTTGCTCGTAATCCGGACCCCTGGCCGCTACCAGAGCTACTTCCTTTGTTGATTAGCGTCTAGTGTCAAATGTTGAGAGAAAAAGATGATATTTGTCTCAAGTGCACGGTTCTGCATCTGCACTTAATTGAGAATTCTACGGAGAGCGTGGCCCGAAATTCGATACTATCAGCCTCAACTTGAGTTATCACAAGATTAAATCATTGAAATTACTAAAGCACTGGAAGTACCAATAAGTACTTTCTTACCTGGGAAAAAACTCAAGAACTACTTTTTGGAGAGCATTAGAATTCCACGAACGAACAGCATGCACTACTGACTGAAGATGCTTCCTGAACTTGGTAATCCAATCAATATTATTGGTTTATGGCCGTAAGCCAGTTACACGGAAAACTGCTAACTCGACAGGTACGATAGGTTACGGCTTACGGCCTCGTCCTGGCAAAATCATATATTAGACGAGGAAAGCAGTGAAGGTCAAGCCGTTTTTAAAACATTTGAAATTTCAAGAACTTCATATACTGAGGCCATTGTTGAATGGCATTCAAAGTTTACTGCCTCGTGAGATAGGAACAGCCAAGCAAGACGTGTCATGAGGAAATGGACTTGATACTGTTACTTACTATTGTATGTACTTATTTACTGAATATTGGCGTAGTTTCAATTTATTCTCATTTATATTCACGTACATTAGATTCTACGAAATCATTTAACGACCCATTTTATTACACCACAACCATTATTCCAGCATAATGGTTATTTTGAATTTCAAAATATTGTAAGCTCGACGAATTGAGGAATCTATAGAATGGAATAAGAAAATCACTCTGATGACATTGCAGTGCATGAATACTCAATGGGTTCTCAAATCAATTGATACTATTCATTTCCTTCCACGCTTTCAATTTAAAAGTAATACTAGTACAGTAATACTAGTAAAGTATACATATTTCCTGAGCACCAAAACGCTGACAACTCTGCAGAGTGTAGCCTTCCGCTGCCTCGTGTTAATGGCTGATTTCAGTACGGCATTGTGCATTAAGTATTAATAAACCAAGCTGCACGAAGGTTAGTTCATCCAAAATCATATGATCCCGAAATATGCAATCATTCTACTTCATTAAATAAATTCGTTTAAATTTTTAATTCCCCAGAACTATAGAGATTGCGTCCATCCAAATTGACTCTTTCCATTCTTCGTTCCCCCATGCTATCCTATCTAATAAAATCGGTTGTGTGTTTGTATGTATGTATGTATGTATGTATGTATGTATGTCCGCTATCTC
>JAQFXY010000637.1:0-20651 GCA_034693865.1 Ceratophysella sigillata | reverse complement strand
AAATCAGCAAAAAGTTGCCAAAAAGTCATTTTTTTTGTTTTTGGGTCACTTAAGGGTCACAGGGTCACAATATTTGGGTCAACGATACTTCATTAAGCGTCCCGGGTCATGGCGAACATTTGAAGCCCTCAAACTCTCCCGTACCCTCTCCCAGTGCAGAGTTAACCGCGAACGGACGGACGGACGGACGGACGGAAACTGCAAAATATAGAGTAGATAGGATAGCTTGTCTTGTGCTCTACGTAGCTACGTAAAAGTCCAACCATTGCAACATTTTGTTACAACGCAACAATTGGTACCAGAGTTTTAGCGAATCGAGTTTTGTGTCCAAAAGTTTTCCGAAGGCCAAAGTGCGAGTCTGCGAGTTTACTGGTTTCATTTAAACTTACGAAACGCTCAAGACAATAAGCAAACCAAAAATCAATTAGAAAACAGAGTTAGAGAAACTGGACATATTTTGTATTTGGTATTTCTGCATATTTGTAGCGTTTGACAAACTGGACTTTAATACCAAGACCGACCACCAGTAAAGCGACCTCAGCAGCTTGTTCCTTAATATAATTTAGTTTATACTGTGCATGCTTGCAGTAAGTACTTATTTCGTCATTTGGTCAGTCTTTAATCAGCTCTTGATTACTATGCCTTGGTGCATGTTCATTTGAGTTTCGGCCAGTAGACGCACCCTCCCTGCTAATTACTCGTTGAAGAGTAAATGCGCACTCCATTGTAGTCCCAACAGAAGGCGGTTCTTGTGACAATAAGCACTGTCCAGAATCAAAAGGCAAAGGATCAGATTAGAGAGTAGAGATAGTAGCAGTTCCATTTTCCCTGCTAATGCTCTAATGCTATTGTGAGCTTCTTCTCGACTGCACTCTGGCCTTGTACTCATTTAACTAGGTGTGCTATTATTATGAAGAGCTTTAGTCGGAAATTAGGTAAGGGAATTGTTCCCAAGTCCCAGGCTTGATTGAGTTTGGACAGTTTGGGGCTTATCTCCTTTTTTCCCCTTTGGCTGCGGCTTTCCCACTTTCCTCATCCCATTTTCCCAGCTTCATTCCCGTTTCCACTACAGGGTGGATTCGGAATTGTTTCACCCTTAAGCAAGTTTCAGAAAATATTAAAAAATTTATTTTAAATCTTGCTTAAATAAGTTTTATCATTTAGTGCCACGCTTTTAGCCTTAAGAACAAAGTTAAATATTTTACACAGTAGAAGCTTGTGAACACTACCCATAGCCCATAGCGAATCTTTAATGCAAATCCATTTTCTTATAGCCCATGTGTACATAATTAAGCAGATTGTGCCCGTTTTTGTGTATTAAATAGTGCACTACTTTTAATACAAAAACTTGAAAATGCTTAATAATTCATAACTTCCGTCTGTTAGTTGTTAGTTTGTTAGGTATATTTTCAGCAATGGTTTTGTAAATACTTTCTGTAGTGAAAAAGTGAAAACCCGCTTGAATTTCCCAAGGAAAAACAAACGCCCTGTACTATAATAGGGAAAGACGACGTGAAGCAGGCACTGCAAACTGCACTACTGCAGCCACCAACGCAACGCCGCCTTTCTCCGTCCATTTTTATCGTTTTCAGCCTTTAATCTCCTTCTGTCTCTTGAATGAATTCGACTCACTCGTGCGGAAATATGTGTTATGTACATGAAGGAACCCGGCATTCGGCGAGGAGTCGGGAACTGGTTTATTGTTCAATAAAAACCAACAATCATTATACAATATTCACGCTCCTGTTGATTTGCTCCATTTTACAATTTGCAGTTCAGATTAAAATAAAAAATATGTGTGTACATTGAAGATGTAATGCAGTTATAAGCCTTATTTATCTCCCAGCGTACATCCAAGCACTCATTTAGTTAGACATGGGTTTGCTATATGAAACGAAACTAGAAAACACGCTAAAATTATGCGGGTTCTTTTAAACCATTTTTCTATACGTAGTACAATAATTCTTAGAGAGTTTTACTCGTCGCTTAACAGTCATAATGTCCTAAATACGTTTTCATTTACCAAGAATTTTGGTTGACTTTTGGGTTTTGATGGCGCAAGGTCCTAACTGAAATATTGAAATTTGTGCCATAAAATCAAGAACATATTAGCACAAATTGAAATACGGTAGTTGGAAAAACCAACAAGCAATTTAAATTCGTACGTAGTGAAAGCGTATTTAGGACATTATGACACAAGCGACGAAAATATGTATAACTATCATTATTGAAACAAATTTCTCGAGGTTTAAATGGTGCAAATATTTGTTAATATGAATGGAATACAGACATTAGCACTTCTAAACAAAAACTATAGACATTTGTTATTAATTTTTTTTTCATGCTGTAGCTGTAGTAAACAATATTTGAAATATGGTATTGTACAAATTGTACATTATACCTACCTACATCGTTTAAGATTCAAATTAGGTTATAAAATACTTGCATTCGAGTTTAAGTGTAATAACAGTCTAATTTGTACCTGGTGTTAAAATACAGCTAGTAAAAAGTGTGCACATATTCAAGTTCTAATATATCTCGTAAATATAAACCAAGCCTGCCAGTGGCGAATTCGTGATTTCAATTTTAGGCAAAGCTATTCTACCAATCTAATCCGACAAGCAACGAAGTGACAAGAATTTAGATTCTGTTGAGCCGGATAAGTGCTCATTATTATGTACATCACAACTCGTATGAAATTTGAGTGTGTTTACTTCAAACAACTTTACAAGGCAGTATTCGGCATGACTTTATGCTTTCTCCAGGCGTTTCAACAAGATGATACAAATACACTTGAGAAAACTTGAGTTTAGATACGTGGAATAAATAGGTTTCACTTGGTTAGGCCACGTTGAGCTGACATGAGTTAATCCCCAGGAAATCAAATCTAGTAGGTACTTACCTAACTTAATTGACGTAAAAGTAGGTTGGAATTCTGCAGAACGGCTAAGAGGTAGTTTGGCCTATTACCATTTACATGGGTACATCCTAAACCGTAATTTGACAGTTCTTCTGTCAAATTGGAGAGCTTGGCCTAATTTATAAAAGTAATTCAGTAAATGCCGTGTTCTTAATCCTACGTTTCCTTCGTAATGTTTATTCCTGCCTGGTCCAGTGTGAGCAGTTCTGCAAAATACCCTATGTATATATAAGTATTTATAGGTTGAATCTGTGTGTTATTGTAAAATTGTATTTCAAATCAACAATTGCTGGTAAATAAAAAATTCAGTAAATGCCGTGTCCTTAATCCTAAGTTTCCTTCGTAATGTAAATACCTGCCTGGCCCACTGTGAGCAGTTCTGAAAAATACCCTATGTATATAAATATTTATGGGTTGAATCAGTGTGTTATGGTAAAACTGTATTTCAAATCAACAATTCCTGGTAAATAAAAAGAAATCTGTGGTTACTCGGCTCAGTTTTTGAATAGTTAGTCTGCAGTATTTCAGGCGTACCTTAAAATTCGTGATCACGCATTGCCAGGACCAGACTTTCCACTGGATTTGACAGAAGCGGATGTTCAGACTTGAGAAACGGCGTAGAAGAAGAAATGGGATGTTTTACCTTTTGCATTTGACGTCATGTGTGAGAAAGCTGAGTGAGTTGGGGCTGATTGTCATTAGCATTCATGATAATTGTCCTGTTCCTTGACTTGTGTACAAATCGGGCTGAGTTGAGGATAATTAGTGAAATGCAGAGACTCGGAAGCTCTCACTCGAGTGGATCTCTGGCCAAGTCCCGGCCTGTGCGAGGGATTAGGTAACATGACGAATTAAAAGTCAACTTGGCTCTTGAGCCCTCCCTCGTCCTCTCCATTCGACATGACTCTGATTATCATACGACGGAGAGAATAATAAAAATCCGAACCCTCTCTTAATGTTCAGGCATATTCTATTATGCCTTTTTTTGTTGTGAATGGCCATGGTGCGACTCCTGGACTCCTGTTGTTGAATGATCTGAGACGCTTGAGTGGACCGTAATGGGCTCAGATTGGGCGTCCAGAAGAGGCATGAAATTTTTTCTTCAATCCCAAAAGTTCCAGCTGGAGTGTGAGGACTGGGGAATGAATTCCTTCCGTCATAGCTTCCGATATCTCTCCCGTACAACAATGACACATGGAAAAATAATAGTCTGGCCTCGTCAGCAAAAAGGTTAGGGTTTGGCTCCACCAAAGAGTTTGGCATGCCAAGCACATAGTCAAAGGTTAGGGTGATGCTGAAGGCGGCGGCGGAAGAAAGGAAGGTCTAGGTCTAGGCCAACGCTTCCTCGTATACTTAGGTACATGTATGAATCTATGTGTATTGAGCATTATAGAGGCGAAAACTTCATTGTTAAAAAATAGTGACCCAATAAGGCCCTCGCATGAAATACCGTGCATAATACTTGAAAGTGGGTCCTTAGTAAATTGTTATTACTAGGATGTTACTTGTACTAATTTCCATCTGTTCACTCACTCCACCCTAGCTCAATGAAAATATTATTCATGGTAGTCAAAAATCCGGAAATTAATCACCTAATAATAGTAAAAACACTTCAGCTCAGTCTCATTTTCCGCATTTCTCACCGACTCATGATTACCTAAATTAGGAAGAGTCAAGGGTTTATTATTATACGTAGCTTTTCCAGGATGAAATATTATAAACGCACACATGAACCAATGTAAACCATTTACTACATAGGTACGGGGTTCCAACGAATAGGCAAGCACGCAAGTGCGGAATGGCGGAATAGAAAAATTAAATTAACATGTCTTCCAGGAAAAAGTGAGTGGAGAAAAGGCTGGAAGGCCGGAGTACTTGGCGGAAGACGAGGGTGGTGCTGATAAAGAAATTCCATTAAAAAAGTGTCATAAATTTCCATATAAGATAGTGGGAGTAGGTATGTACACACGGGATCGTTTTGAGAAAATGTCTTTGTCGGGACCGGGAAGCGGCTGCCTCTCCGGTGTAAAAAGATATTAGTCGACTAGATGCCCATGTAGGAAGACTACTTTTTCCACTGCTTACTGATCTCAGCCTTGTATTCTATATTCCATTATTATCTCGGCTCGAGTGAGTGTATAGGTGCTCTCAGGATGCCTAGTCAACATGTATTGACGGCCGTAGGGAAAGCGTGGCTTCACTTTCGTCGTAATAGTCGCGCAGCCATGCTTTCTCTTCTGCTAGTGCATGGGATCTTAACGGAATTCCGTTTTAGAATGATTAAAACTGCTAAATCACTTTCAAACCCTGAGATGCTTATGCGAAACCTATGGTTTGATTTACGATTTAACCAACCAAGCATCCTAGCTTAACGGGATATCCAAACTACATTCTTAATTCGGAGTTTGCCAGATGGACCGATCACCATCCCAACAATGTTTTTAAAACAATTAATCGATAACCTAACGTTGGCTAATGTAAATTTTTTAGACCGATACGATAACCCGTGTACCCTTTCGTTTTAGCTAGATTTTTCAAGGGTTTCTATCGAATTACATGCACACGAGCCTGTATTTTGCATACCACGGGTGAAGACGGGAACTATTGTAGTGTTGAGCCTGGAGACGCACCTGCTGCTTTCCTTGTGGAATGGTAGTGGAAGGAAAGGGGTAGCATGTGTGGTGACTTTGGATTCCGACAATTCCGCCTCAAGTAGAGAGTTGTGCTGATGGAATTACGGGTTTTCTGAGAAAGCTCGTTCCATTTGAGCAGCCGGGAGCTCCGTGGAAATGGAAATGGACCATTGGGACCGGCGCACACTTGCCCAGACCTTCTTTCCATTGGGAGCCGGGCTGCACTGGGTTGGAACTTGGTTTTCTAAAGAGGAGGATCCTGACTCGCTCCACGTTAACCCCAAAAGAAGCCAGGCTACTCGGAGCTCAGCTCTTAAAATATCCCGACTTCCCTTCAAGAGCCCTAGCTCACGTTGTATAAATCACTAACCTAGTCCTCAGCTTGGATGCCCATCTCGTGCCGACTTGGCTCAGGCCTGACAATATCCGCGTAGCCACTCTGCCAACGACACAGTCGACAACCGGACTTTTCCTCACCAACGTCTTCAGGAAAAACCCTCAGCCTGGAACCGAGTACAACAGTTGGGTTCGGCTCAAGCGTCCCTTCCTTTCTTGTCATAATTGACTAACTTTCTCCTTGATCAATCAGGCGGCGGAAGTTCAAGTTTTGGCATGGTCCATTGACTCCCGCTCACGTTCACTCTCTACTTTCCTGACTCAGATCAGCTCAAATACCCGGATTCCCGTCAACCCAATTCCTCACTAGGCCCAGTGCAAACTTTGAGTCAGTTTTAAAGTCGTGTCAGTGGAAGAAAGCCCATCATACTGCCGGCGTCTCAGTTATCGCCCGTTGCCTCGTGGCCGGGCTCCAATCCCCATTCCCATCACTCAAACTCCAATTCATCGGATCCGATGCCGCACAAAGGTAATACATCATACCTATGTACGTACATACACACCAGCAACCCAAACCCATTGCGTGTATTAGACTCCTAGGCAAGCCGTTTAATCTCATCTTCTTAGAACAATAGACGCAAGTCCATTCACGGAATACAAAATATGATTATGCAAGCAGCCTTTATTGCCTACCGTTACCGTTATATAGTTCCCCGTGCGCTACTATGCATAATGCATTTTAAAATACTTGCGCTGTACGTTCTGATCGTTCCATACAAATATGCTGAAGTACACCGTAGTCGCATGGACAATTTCCAGTATCGACTAACATTGAATCGCAAAGTTGTAGAGGTGTTATAAATTGCAGTACATCCTAGCAAGGTTTAATTATAGAACTGGGCCTACGCGGTAAACGCCCATGGACAAAGTTACCAATGACCCAATGTTTAACTCCAATGGATAACTCACGCCTTGACTTTAAAGAAGAATGGGTAATCTAAATGAATTAAGTAATTTACGCTGAAAGCTATTCGAGAAACTTCTGATCATCTGGCTAAATAGAATCCACGAATCTCGCTTTTCCATGGGCATTGACCAACTTTATCCATACATATTTACTTCATAAACGTAAACCCATTTCCTTGCTTCAACATCCCGCCGCTGGTGAACAACTTCATACATAAAAGCAGTTATGAAGATCATTACCCAGATTACCTGTTCATAGTGCGTATTCAAAATTCGTGTTTCCTTCACGGAGGTAGGATAGAGTTTTGTTTTCTCAATTAATATTGACTTGTGCTGAGCAGAAGAGTACTTAAAGATGTTGTAGGAGAAAAGTGGGTACGTTGGCAGTTTCTGGGAGTCTGTCACTGTCAACCTCCTTTCTGCGTACTTTCCTCTTGATGAAAGCCCCTTGTTGGCAGAAGTGAGCTGAGGCAAAGATTGGAATATTTACATGAAATTTGAATAGATTAGGCGGAGGAGATGACAGTGACGAGATGGGTCTCATCTCTCTAGATTTCCTTACTTCCCCGTTTAAGGAATAACAACGCTCCTCGCTGTGCAGAGCTACTCACGGCTAGATGGCAAGGGATTTAAATAACTTAGAAAACCTTCCCACCGCGCTAACCGCCTGTATCTTCTCAATTGTGCGTTGAGGACATGGATTAAAATATGACAACCAGCGTTTGAAAAATGTTAATGGATAGCCAACTCGGTATGAGGCGTTTGGTGGCTGTGACGCGAGGCCGGAACAGAGAATGCTTGAAACAGGAGCAGAGTCAATTCCATAATGTTTGAGCTGAATGGTGACTCCTGTGGTTAGGCCGTGCGGCTTGAGCGGGACTATTATTATTCCCAACTCTCTCACTACATACATTATTAATATATTCAGGCTGACAGGAGACTGAGAGAGCGTTTCCACAAGATGTAATTTTTTGAAAGGAATTGAATTTTATTCAAAAAAAAAGGGAAAAGAGCGACTCTTGTTTATTCCTGACATAATGGACTGGGTTTTATGATTATGAGGCTCTGACACTGGCTGAGTCCTCATCCTCCCATTGTCTCATGCCCTCCTTGGGGGATTTTTATGATCCTCTCCAATGCTCCCGTAACTTAATGTTTCCGGTTCGGGACGGAGGCGCATTGTGACTAGAGTGACGGCGGAAGGGCCGCTCCTCTCCCGTATCATCAACATCATTATGCTCAGATTACACGGGAAGATCCGATTCCCCGTTTTTCCCTTCCCAAACCTTTTCTCTCGCCTCACACTCGGGCCTTCCGGCCCTTGGACTCAATTCTCAGCTCCCAATCTTGTCCCGACAACCTCAGCCCATTATTCTAATAGGAAATAGAATGAGACTTTCTCCAAACTGTTTCTCAATTGAGAGGATTTACTCGGCCTAGGAGCAGCAGCAGCGCTAGGCTGCCTTCCAGGAAATCCGTAACAAACGCCCAACTTTGGAACTGGAGAAACTCTCCACTTTCCCCCATGCTGACTCACTTGTTTCTCTCAATGAACGGGAAAAAAGTTTAGTTTTACTAGCAAAATAATCGAGTTTCTCCTTGGCAGGCTGGGAGGACTGGGAAGGGTCTATACCTATTTCACTAATTTCATAATCCTCCTAAGCTCCATTTCATTTCCTCTCCTGCCCACGCACGACTGAGCCCATCACTTTCAATTAAAACACAGTCTAGGCCGGGACTCAAGACTCTAACCCACGCTCGGGCCTACAATTAAAATCAAAAATGTAAATTAAACTCCGTTTTTCCCACCGTTATTCTAATAAACTAGTTGGGACTCTACCTATGGAGTAATGTAATAGCAGTGGGCTTACATGGAGTTTTTCCCCTTTATTTGCTTTACTTCTTAAATGTTTGGCTTTGGATTGGCTATGGGGTTTATTTATTTAATTTTTTATGGGACGGTGTGAGGATGCATCAAAATGGTAGTTATAGGCTTTTTGGATTAACGCTCCCTTTCATCTAGTTCTGGCTAGTCATTTGGGCAATGCTGTGATTCAGTGTCTGTTGTAATAATAGTAAGTACATGTGAGTTTAGTACGTACAAAGGCATAGGCGTTGTATGAAAGCTAGAATGATTGAATCATAATGATCATTTTATGTATATAACGCTTGTATTGAGTTCTGAATGGGAAAAAGGTGAACTTTTAAAAAGTTTTGTACTTTTTGACAGCGGCACCCTTCCCTTCAGTATTCACAGCTCAAAGCAAAGGACAAGCTGTGTCTATTCATTTATTTGGTTGCAAACATGAATGAAAATTCCATCTAGTCATGCATTACCTTCTTAAATCCCGTTTGAAAGTGACTGCATTCACCAAAAAGCCTGATATTGGTTCTAAAATTAGAGTTTTAGGTGATTGTAAGTTTGTAAATATCTTGAGAATGACCTTAAGGAGCTCATAAGCGCCTTCCAAGGTTTCAGGTATGGAATCAGCATTTAAAATATTATGTTTAAGATATTTCCAATCCTAAGGTATTTCAAGAATGGAATATATTTTCTGGGAGTGTCCGCTGCATTGGCATGAGCACCTTGTAATACATTTGTATAAAAATGGTCCCAAAGGCAGAATTTCAATTTCATTCATTCACTTAAATCTAGAATCTGGAGTCCGTATGACATGATCATAAACGAAACTTTTGTTGTGAGGGGATCAGGAAAAAAGTGGGCGGGGCGAGTGGTACAATGCGTTACATAAGTGTAGGATAGATTCTGGTGCTCAAAAGACCGTGGGCCCAAGTAGTTTTTACTTACTGTACAGAATACATCGGTGCACAATGGAGGCGAGTAGGAAATACATCTTCATAAGAACTAGACGCTGTGCCTCCACTTGAGTCGAGATCCAGAGTGAATGACTTGAGCAAATGGGAAACCTGAATTGACTTTTTTGTCCATTTCTCGTTGAACAAGAAAACGGTTGGAAAAGAAAGAAATTGTGTCCCTTCTTCTTGTCATCACTTTTCTTCACAAAATAAATGGGGATATTTTTACTTCAAGTCGAGTCTTTATTCCTGATTTGAACAAATAATACTTTCAATGTATTTCATCTTTCGAGAGGTTTCTTTGTCAACTAAGAGCTGCTTACACCTTTGCTCTTCCCTTTGGCTTCGCTTCAAGTGTCGATCCAAGTCCTCATCGTCAGAGCATAATGGAAAGTAAAGCTAACATATCAATTGCAACGGAATTTAGAGACATCAGCCAGTGTGTAGGTATCTACCGATTTCGTGTATTCTTTGGAGATATAAGTTCGTTGTAGAGCCTAACATAGTAGTTATCGAAAAGCTTATTTAAATCATGGAATCCGCTAAATCAAACCCAACCTAACATAGCCTAAACACCAAATTGTCTCACACTGGTTCGAGTAGGTTTAATTCAAAGAGCAGGCAGACGGCTTTGTTGTAAAACTTTAACTTTACTTTACTGACTTAAGTACCTTTATCGTGGTTAAGTTGACTTTAAGGTTATTATTTAAATAACTTTAGTTCATTCATTGTAAATATTTGGGAAATTTTTCTAATGGAACATTTCTGGCAGAGGGATCTTTTATTTTGACAGATGGACGTTATTGGGCTGCGAGCCTAACATTAAATACTAATTCTGTATTAAGTTAATTATATTATTATTGTATTTAATTAACTTACTATTTGCACCATCAACTATTTTTCTTTTAATTGTTAACTTCGTTTTTGCGTATGGTTAAGTACATATTACTTAAAACTTATAAAATAATTTGCGTAACAAGTAAATATGCAGTGCAGAACAAGCTATGGTCAGATATTGATGACTAACCAACCGCATTTTCCGTATTGTTTTCGTTTATTTACACATCCCCCTCAACGGGAGCTGCTCTTGACTCTTGACTATTGTCATTTAAATGCATGAATTACAATTGTCGAGAACTACAACTGGTGAGCATTGCTAATACAATGCCAGGTTGGATGATACTATGCACTTATTACTGAGAAGTTACTGCCAACAGGTTAGAAGGCTTTGTAGAACCGTGGCGCTCTGCGCCAGTGCTATGTCAATTACTACGCGTTGTTTATCATTATCAATTATCAGGAACACGATCTAAATGTATTGTCACAGTTTCGTAGAACTATAAATATATGCAGATATATGCAGTACTGCTCACAGCGAACTAGGCAGCCATTTACCATATTCTGTGTCACAAAAACGACAAAAAGTGGAGAATGGAAAACTTCATGTTTACGTTCGTCCACATCCTACAGCTTATGATAAAAATCACATCGTTTCTAACGGTTTTTTCTACGTTTTTTCATTTCGCTAAATAGATGGCTGTTCAATACGACATGAGCTGCTCTGATATTGAGTTTCTTACGAACTTAAGTTTGAAATCAGAAAACATAAAATACGCCAGCATTAAAAATTAAACCGTTTGCTGAACATTTGACTATTCAGTTGTTTAACAACTGCAGCTGGAATAATTTTGTTTAGTTAATCTTGAAATTACATAATTACCGTCGTAAGTCGTAACCATAAGCTTTAATTGCCTAAGTTCCACTTTTAGTATTATGTGAATCTGGTAGTTGAGAAACTGGTCTCTCGTTTCTTTGGAAGAGGAAAAAGGGAGACCAGTCGAAGTTGAAGTAGAATAAGTTAAAGTTGTACGTTTATTCACTTCCAGTGTTAAAATATATAAGTGTCATACACTTTTAGCATGTAAAGTACTTGTATGACAGAAACTTCTCGGTCCATTATCCCTTCTCCCGTGCATTCCACTCTGTGCAGTCCATGCTCCCATGCCTCAGCATTAACACCCGGGTCTCCGAATTGATATGGAAAGAAATGGGCCTTTTGAGCGTAATAGATGTTCCGCATTATACTCGGAGAGAATGTAATTTATTCTGAACTACGTACTGTGTATTGTAATAAAGACTTGTCGTCAGTTCAAAAGCGTCAAGACTTTTCACATTTCAAACAAGTCAAGTTTTTGAAATGTCGGCTCTACATAATATAATGCTAATAAGTCCGCATATTTCTTCTACAAAAGCCTTGAGTCTCTACAGAGCGGCTCAGAGTGAATTGGACCAGCCATTTTCACATTGCTAGACGCGCCGCTCCTATTCCATTGGGATTTGCAAACCTAAATGTGGCACTGTCTGTTCATGGAAATATTCCCGTCGCGCCAGCTTGCCCAAATATGAAAAAAAAAATCTAACAATTCTGAGCTTTGATTCTAGTTGCCAATGTACAATTTTATTTTTCAAACTTTTCAGTTTGAAGACTCGTAGGGGAGATCAGTTAGCCTCAACCGGTCAACCATAAGAGCCTTGAAGCTGAAAATCTTGGAAAGAAATTTTGTACAATTTTGTTCTTATCAAAAGCGAAAGACTCAAAGCTTGTAGAATGTTGAACTATATAGAGCCCAATCCCGTGGAAGGTATGTATTACTTTTTAATTCATTTCTCTTTCTCCTCATTCAGGCTCTTGCTATTGATCTGTTGTTTTAGCTATAGGCCTCCAAATATCCCTTTTCCCTCAAAAGCGCCTCATTAGCATTCCGAGTCTTTGGAGCTGAAAGGAAGAATAGAATATGGGTGAAGAGATTAGAGTGAAGTGCATAGATTCTAAAGCACTACTAAATGGCATAACAAAAGGTTTGACTTTTTGAGTTGACAGAGGAGCGAGAGACGCTTTTTTTTTTTGGCCTCACAATGCCTTGCCATGACGCTCTCCCATTGTCATTCCTTTTACAACCATTTTTTCCCCATTCTAATTTTTTTTCGAGCGTTATGAATGTTATATATGGAGTTGGAAGAGGAGAGAGAAGCGAGGAGCTGGGCTGGCTTCTGAATATCTCGTCTCCATTCCCCTTTTCTCCATTGTTCTTTCCAGCCGAGGCCCCGGACGCTGGGCTGCGTTATGAGAGAGAAGACGCACGTTAGCGTAATAATGAGATCTTGGAGTGGAGATAATAATGTTACCTAGACATGGGCAGGATATGGGTAGGGATGAATGGCAGGAGGGCCTTCGGAGGACCCGTGCTCACTGTCTTAAGCTTTCTTCTGCCCTTTCTCTGTTTTACGCTCTTTGTTTATTGGTTGGGGAAGGGAGTAAAAGTTGGTTCACTGGTCGTAAACTGAGTGGATGGGTCTGGGTACTTAATTCTATGATTAAACCTCAATTGTTTTTCCATTTCTTTCTGGAGCAGGACACAGTGGCGTTAATCAGTTGGGTGGTGTTTTTGTGAGCGGGCGGCCGTTGCCGGATTCAACTCGGCAGAAGATTGTGGAGTTGGCCCATTCGGGGGCTAGACCTTGTGACATCTCAAGAATCCTCCAGGTTTCCAATGGCTGCGTCTCAAAAATACTGGGACGGTAATAACTATTTCATGGACTTCTTTTTCCTATTTTCAGCCTATTTCCGTCTAGTTTTTGCTTTGTAGCAGTATGACAGTTATGTTTGTATGTGCTCACATAATTCCTTGTACAGAGCTGTTCACTCGACTTCGCTGGAAATCCCGAGTTGACTGTACACATGATTGCTGGAGAATATATCAAATTTTTACACACAAATTATTAAACTGTAGCATCATTTTAATTAGGTCCACATAAATCCTGCACAATTAGTTTCCCGTTACAATATAATTAATTACTAATCACTGATTCTTAAGCTAGGCTTGAGCCTTACACGATGTATTTATTAAAATAAGATTTGTATCTTCTTGCAGTCTTGTGCATTGCATGCATATAAATTACAATGAGAGGTAGATAATTTGCTGTGGCCGTTTGCTCAGTCACTCAGGGATTATACCCAAAATAAACAAAGTTTTAAGGGAGATAATGGTTAGGAAGCAAACAAAATTAAGTAGTAGAACGGGAATAACGATTTTGGTAATTAAGTTCTACACGCAGCACATAATAGACCTCTTTTACAACATGTTTATTGGTAATAATTGTTTTTATATTGCTACATATCCAAAGCATACAATTCAATTTGGAGTATTTTTCCACAGATCGACAAGTAGTCCCTTGGTCCATGTTACGAGCTTGTTTATGAATCTTCTTAATTCTGAGTGTTGATATGAGTCTCCTAGGAATTGGTTTAAGCATAATCTATGACTTCCTCGTTGACAGTGGGTTAGCTCCCCTTTAGGTTCCCTATTATGACTTTACGGCTTCTGACCCAGCACTTGAGCTAGATACTAAAAAATTAGAAGGGCGGAAAAGTGGACGGATTTAAGTGGAACGTCGGTACTAAGCTTGCCTGGCACAGACCTTCGCTCGTCCGAGTAATTTCCCGGAAGTTCTAATTCCACTTTCTTTATATGTGGTGTGCAGGTACTACGAGACAGGTTCTATCCGGCCGAGAGCCATTGGAGGAAGCAAGCCCCGAGTTGCTACCATGAGTGTTGTCCATCGGATTGCTCAGTACAAACGAGAATGTCCATCAATATTTGCGTGGGAAATTCGGGATCGTCTCCTCTCCGAAGGCATTTGTTCAAATGACAATATTCCAAGCGTAAGTACTTACTATTTACTCCATTCTTATCGACAGAGATTACTTGGAGGCAAAGATGCATGTTAGGATGTCGGTACGTGTACCGCCTGTCAACTCATCGCCGCAACACGGATCCACAGCATTGTACATGTTAGCTCAGGCTTAGGGCTTAGGACGCACATGTACAAAGCAGGGATTATCATCTTGCACAATATATTTCGTATTCCAATCCATGTTCGGACGCTTGAACAAATCCCCAAATACTAGCCTAGTAATGGATTTGGCTTACATGTCCTCTAAACCTAATTTCTTGCACATATCCAGTTAGGCTGCTTAAATGAGGGTAAATAGAGATCAGGCCAAATACCACTCGCATTAATATCGCAAATCGCAATGCAATTCGGTGTAACTTAATTTCTTTATCTTCCGTAAATAATCCCAAAAATCGGTACAATGTATTCAAAGGCTAGATCAAGATCCCGTTTCCAGTCTCTTAACAGGCAATTTTAAGCCTGTGTTTAGAGCTATTTCTACATAGCTCTGTTTCTCTGCTGCGTGGCCACTAAATCGGCACAGGTCAGACTTTTTCTCAAATCCTGTTGATAATTATGTATTCAAGTAGGAGGGGAGACGTAGGAATCTACAAAGAGAAAGGAGAGAGAAAGTCCCCAAGCACCAAGTGTTTGTTTAAGTGATTTAGGTTTATTACGTTACATTAACCATGGAGACTGTGGTGAAAAGAAAAGGAGACACGGATGGAATATTTTAGGCTTTTTAGACACATAGGTGTTGGTTGGTCTCCCGGTCTATCCCCTCCATGCAGGACTATATCGAGGGAACAGACGGCGAACGGCAGGCAGGCTGAGCGGAGGACTTGGATGTGGGGATCCGAATGGAAAAATAGGAATTACTTTTGAGATTACAGAGGAATTGGGCCCAGGTCGACATTACGTATGTATTCCATGTACGAACCCGGAGTCACTCCGTATTATTGGTCCCAGTTATGCTTTTTACCAGAAAAAATAGTTTTATTCGGTGTTGGCATATATATCTAGGTCCGAAGCTGAGCACTGACTATTGCATTGCATCGGTCCTCTCCTCGGTCTCGTGCTCTAACTTCGTGCATGTGTTTCCTTTTCCCCTCGTTTTCTTCTCTTCCCTTATGACATGCATGGATTTCGGTTTTCTGGACTCAATTCGGACTCGGATTATGTGAAAGTAGCTCAAGCGTCGTAGCGTTTGAGACAAGATGGCATGTTCTCACTACATCCACTTTTATTCATTTAAAAATTCAATCTTGAGTGAATAGGGAACGAAGTTGCACTTTGAAATCTGAAACTCGGTCCAAATCCTGAGCTAATTTCAACAGAATTTCAGCGATCAAAACAGTTTCTGTGCTCGAGCTACGACATGAAGTTAGCCAACTTCAGAAATGCACCAATTCTGTACATAGAAGTTGACTTGTTCTGAAAATGCATGTAAGGTATATAGTAGTATGTGAGGGTCTCCTGTACTATATAACCCTGCTCCGATAAAGTCCAGGAAGGAGCACCCTGCCGGAGATCACAGCTTCAGCTCTTGCATTATGGATCAGGTCGGTGAAGTGTGAAATCGTGGACTTGGGGAACAAGTTCACATACTACGCTTCCCAACGACACACAGGCTACCCTACCTCTTTCCACCATTCTGCTAAAAAAGGGCAAAAATAATATAAAAAAATTGTGCGTGTACAACAGGCAAGTCGGTGGCTTGTATGCGGAAGCAGTAGATATGCCTGTCTTGAGCTACATGTAAATCTAATGCTTCCAATTACTGAGTAATTCTGTGTAATTCGCCAGTCAGGATTGGAGCTGTCTCTGTCGGGAGTGAAGTGGGAGGGATTAGGATGATTAGTAAACGAGGGAATGATGTGTTGATGAGAAAGTAATTAAGAGAGGAAAAGTTTGTGTGGCTCTTTGTGTGTGAAGCCTTCGGGGCGAGGATGACGTTGATGTGTGCTGAGGGACTTGATGGCTCCAGCTCTCGGGACTTGGCTTCCATTTGGTTACACGACAATTCTTTGTGCCACTTTTCCTTTTCCAGTCGCCGGTTTCATTGAAAACACAATTTACTGACCGAAGAGTTCATAGTTGGCTAAAATACATATCAGTTGATTGTCAACAAAAATATATTTTTCAAGTCTATTTACACTTAATCAGTCGATGACTGGAACAGCTAAAAACTATGTAGAGACAAAAAGTGCTTGGGTTGTGTTGCAATGTTATTACATAGAATATTTAACCACGCATATTATTTACATAGATGAAGGTCTCTACTGTATTTACTTGTATTTCAAATTATTGGTTTTTGAGCGAAGAGCGACTAGCTGTTCCGTGGAATTTCGAAGCACGTCGAAATAGCTACTGTGAGAGGCACTTTGAATTTTAAAAAAAGTTCCATGAATTCAGCATGCTAGGTTAAGTTTCTGCAAAAGTTGTTATTAGTATAATGGCTGTAGCTCCTAGACCATACAATATTCAAAACATCAAAATCATAACTCTGGCTAAATCTGTCCCAAATTTTGAGCCTATTTTATTTGAAAGTTTAGAAATGAACTACATAGTCTTTTGATTAGATACATTTTTTCAAGTCCATTTTAGGCTGGTTGCTCAAACTAAGCTGTACAGACATGTTGATAAATATTTACATATTCCCATAGAGTAGTGGTGCTCATTTTCTGTATCATACCATTGGCTGTTGTCAATTAACTAAAAATTAATCGTTTTAATGTGACCTCACGTGGAGGATATTAACGAACCACGTATTTGAGAGAATTGAAATGGCACTACTCTGAATTGTCGTGGAGACCTGAGTTGAACCCAAATGGGATTTTATGAATGAAAAGGAGTTGAAGGGATTGGACTTAATGGAATCAGGTTGTTGAGATTAGTTATTCATTGCTTCAGTGGGAAGCGTAGGCTTGGCTAGATCTGAGATCTCTTTCATGTGAATGAGGCATGGAGAGAGCGGAATGAAAGGGCTGACATGATCTGATCTGCCGAGAGGAGATTTGGATCAGGAGTGAAGGTCATTATGAATATTGTTCTAGTAATCAAGGGAGCACAGAGGAATAATCATCCCAAATTGACTCGCGTGTCAGTAGGGAGTCTCACCAGGTTCTCATTCAGTTCTCGCTCTCCTTTTGGCATGCATGCCTTCCCAGCAACCCATATGCATACTCAATGAGCTCAGCCAATAATAATTTCTAAATCCATGACTTCCTCTCATGTATGATTGGAATTGAGCGTTGAGCACAGAGAGAGATTTTTACCAAATGCGAAAAATTGGTACGGAGACAGTTCTGTGTACCGTGTCATCGCTACCCAGGACCGGGAATAAAGCTAATGGGAAATCTCATTCGTCTCGGTTTCGCTATTGGCAGTATGCATCCCGGACAAGGCACATACACACAAAAAATCAAATAGAGTTGTTCAAATGTCTGCATCAATCTCTTTCAAATCGGCGTGTGTAATTTTTTTTTTGGGTTGGATGTACTCCAGGCTTCCTGATTTGAGTCGGTCCCATTATTGGTATTGAGACTCCTCTCTGCCAGTTACATTATATTACTATTTTTTCTGTATCCTGGATAAGACAAGGACTAATACTAACAGAAAGAGAGAAAGTGACTCTTTTGTACCCTGTGGGTCTTATGGATTGACCATATTCCTCTATCCATCTGTTTCTCACACAGAATTCAGGTCAGAACATAATTTTATGATGAAATATTGTATTAATTCGTCAGAAATCAAAACAAGTTCGACAATACTCTGGCTACGCCACGAATTGAAAGAAGGTTAACTTTGGGTTGATGAACCATAATCGCAAAATTCTTGATTTTCCGTTTTCATTGGACACACAGCCCATTGGGAAAAGATGTAGTTATGTTGTAACTAAACTGTATCTCTGCAATGTACGTAAACCGTAACATGCGTAGATGCCAGAGTTATTGTGCCGGTTCTGAGCTGCCGATGACAAGTTATTTTCTCTCGACTCTTGTTTCACGCTTATTATAAGAAAATTTTGCCATCAGCCTGTCTCGCCCTCCAAGCCACTTCAGTGATGAGAAGTCAGGATTTCCGAGGAGCAAGCACCCGCCAAGACACCCACCACAGCCTGTAACGTAGGAAGAGCGTACGGAGCGAGCTAGGGAAAAAATGAGAAAGAGATCGAGTCATGGGTATGAAAAGTTGACAGGGCGAAATAGGATTCTTTTGACATCTTCATCGATCTTCCTCCCTTCAACTACTATCTCTTGTTTTCTTCGGCCTTTTTGGAAAGGACTTTTTCCTCGGGAAAGTCTCTGAGACGTGAGCTCAGGGCCTGGGCCACAATCGGACTTGACAGCGGAAGAAACCAAGAGCCACGCGCTTTTCAAGGCCTCCTACACACTCTCACACACAAACAAATGAATGGGATAAATGTAGGATGTCCCCGATGAGGCGGCTCGAGAATCCGGATCCACTTTCCCTTTTCCCAACATGATCTGATGACTTGTAGCTCTCGACAACTCATTTTGGAGTCAGGGACTCGTGTTGTCTTACCCTCAAAACTGGCTTCCTCTCCACTTTTCTTCCAGTTCAATTATTTGGAGCTCTGCGGAAGACTACAGCCTCTTATCTAGATCCAGATTGGAAAATGACGGGATTTCTGACTTGGGTGTCTAGCTAAATAAATTGAAAATTTTAACATGTCGCTTCTATTTCCAATTTCCACGTTGAAAGTGGCATCAGTACTTCAAGATCTGTGCGCTAGTTTTCATGTTCTGAAAATACTTACTTGAAAACTTACTTGAATCCGGAATCAAAATTTCAAAAACACTGCTATTCAGAAGTATTACTATTTTACGCCTACGTCGAACCTTTTGTTAAATTCCCGCGTGATAATTTATAGATACTGAAATAAACACACTTGCAAGTATTAGTCAAAACACGGACGTAAGAGACAACTCACGTTTTTAAATTTGGTTCTACGTTTAGTCTAGTTTCTGATTATCACATGTTTGATTTTACATATCTATGTAAACTGAAATTCTATCTTCTATCGGTACATTACCGACAATTTCTCATTCTTCTTGAAGGGATTAGAATTCTGACAATTAGCGTTCAGATCATGGAATACAACAAGGCAGCAGTAGGAATTTTAGTTTGAATGTTTTGGCAAATTCTTACACCAAGAACATTTTTCAACCTATACCTATCAGGGCGAAAAACTTGTAATTTATATGATGAAACAATGTCTCGATAGTTTTAGATGATCGAGTCCCACATCCTGAGAATGAAAGCAAGAACGTAAACAGCTAAAAATTCGCAAACTTATGTGATAACCAGAGAGCTATGCAAAACATTTATGCAAAGTTCCCTGTTGCTACATCTTTTCCGCAGAATACAAATTCTCAAAATTCTATTGGTGGGTGGAATGTTGTGTACTTTAATGTGAATAAGATGAGGAAAGTGAAGTGATAGATGTATTACATGTATTCTGACTATTCCAATTTTCTGCGAGCAGTGAAAGGCTCTCGTCTCATCGTCTTCTATAGTCTCTTTCCACCAGCCTCAAATTCTACGAAGCGATGGAGACGGAGAAGAAGAGATATTACAGTTGGCATTTTGAAATCTCTGTTTTCCTTTAAACAAATGTGATTAGATATTCAGGGAAGGAAGGGATTTTGGGGGAAAACGATAGGAAAGTACTTTGTTTTCATTGAAGACGGCCTGATATACAAATATTTCTTTGATTTCACTGATCCATTAGAGTTAGTAGTTGAGCCCTTTCCCCCTTCCATCACTTCCACGTACAGTTCAGGCTCGAGTCGAGTCCGGAGGTCTTGGAAACCTCCAACCTTCTCCATCCACTATGAAACTCTCATTGTACTTTGGACTATACGCCAGTTCCTAGTCACTCGTCTCAAAGACGAAAGGGAATAAAGCAGGAGCTGGGTTTACAGTAGGGATTTTTAAGGCTGAAAGAATCAATCTGACTCTCTTCTGGGATGAGTGGGATGGATAGTGAAAAAATATGCCTCCTGCAGCTCCGGACCAGAAGCGTAACTATGCAGATGAGGTACTAAAGTGGCATTCGCTTCATGATCCACGGACCATTGGATGTTCAAAAAATAGCTCCAAAATTCATAATTAAGAATGCCCGATGACTCTGGACGTACGCCCGATTGGAAAACTTCAACAGGATCCTGCACATAAAATACCCCAAACCAGGACACGCTACAGTATCCTGTAGGAAA
>JAQFXY010000636.1:0-20678 GCA_034693865.1 Ceratophysella sigillata | reverse complement strand
TTATTCAGGTGTGTAAATATTGCCACAAACACGGCGGGCCATAGGTACCAAAAACCCATGGCTGTCGGAGGGTTAAAAGCTGCTGGTCTGACGCGATTTTGTTTATTTGAAGTTTACTTTACAGGTACATCATACCCTGGGGGTTTTAGTGAACCTTGACATTCGGAACTTTGACCCTGGGTCAAAACAGTAATTCCTCATGCTAAACAATGCTTTACGCTTCGTTGTTTTGAGTTTCACTCTTCTCTTCAGTTTTATGTTTATCGAGATTGTTTTTGTCAACAAACTTTACGCACGGACCGCACGGGTCTAGCGTATCTCATAGCAATACTCTGATAAAGCGCATGATCTGATTAGGGTTAATTGGGATTACGATTGGTTTTCCTATGTACCTACGTTTATGTGGGTACGCTCAAACTTTTAATTGAGTTGCCTCTTAAAGACGCTCAAGGTTGCTAAACATCGGGTGAAATAAAAGCTTGACCACTATGGAACCCAGAAAGGTCAAAAGTCGACCCTTCTGTTTTAATTACAAGTCTTTGTGTATACGGGTGAAAGGTAGGTCGGGTGTATTCAAGCCTTTGGTTGACCTGAAGTTTGATCGGGGCGACAATTTTTGAATAATGCAATTTTGACACTTCTATGTAGTATTAACCGTTCCGTGTATTGATTCCCTGGACCCGTCTGGTCCGTCTGATCCGAAGTTTGAGTGTCCGGAGTATTGGCGCCAGGAAAGCTTCGTGATTCAGATTCGTAGACACATCTATGTACATTCTACATAGTCTCATTTGTGTGTTTTCAGTTGTTTTCGTCTGGTTTTTCATCATAAGCATTCGGTTTTCGTTGTCCATTGGTATTTTATGCTTGACTTCGCGTCAATTCAGTTTAGGGTGTTCGTTAAGACATCTACGCTTCGTCCTTGTCGCCCATCAATCAACTCCCTGACTACCTTCTGAACCGATTGCAGGCGGGCAATGAATTAACATGTCCGTTGTTGTGATTGTAATGTGATGTGAACCGTGAAGCTGAGGTCACCGGCCCGGCTTCGGATCTCCAGCACCTCCTCGCTTGTCCGTATTAGTGTTTTATTGTCGTTTCATTGAAAGAAAGGTGAGTCACGTTCGTAACATGAAATTGTGTGAATCACTAATTACGCTGTCAGCCGTTAAATGTTAAATGCCATTTACGACCTACTAATACTGGCTGCAGTTTCTGGTTTCTAGTATACAAATCAGTGTCAATGTATTTCTAGCACTGGCGACAGGTGTTAGTGTTAATTTGAATTCTGCACAAAACTATGGCATGTTCCTTCGGTCGTTAACCGTAGGCAATCACTGTGTCAAGATCAATCAGGAGGATGTTAAAATTCCTAAGGGAAGCATATTTGGAAAAAGGCTGCGCTGTATTGTTGACTTTGGCACATAATGTAGCAACCTGCTCAGCTATTCTCTAGTTTATATGAAAATAGAATAATACTATAGGTAGACATTTCAAGGCAAAATAAAGTTGTTTGCGCAGCAATTGTAGCAACTGCGAGATGTACATTGTCGTAGCCGCGATGATAACCTTCCGCAACAATAATCCCCGCAACCATAATCCCCGCACTACAATAATCCCACAAGGAGAAAAGTCATTGTCAGGGTTAGTGTTAGGATATTAATGGCATGGCAAGGCCGTGTAAAATCGTAAATAGTGATATTAAATTAATTAGGTTAGGTTTCCGTAACACCTCCAAATCACAACAAAAATTGGGTTTAGCTATTATTATACAGGATATTATTCTTAAGAGGATTATTGTACTGCGGGGATTTTTGTTGCGGAGACTTTTGTTGCAGGGGTTATGAGTTATGACCTAGAAGGGTACATTGTACATTTGCCAAGAATAAACATGTAGTAATAATCATATTCATTGCATTACATAAGCATTCCTTCAATTTTACAGGAAATGGCTCATTCGGAGAGCAGTGGGGACGATGATGACGATAGTGGGAGTGGGTCGGATTGGGAGGAAGTGGTAGAGGATGAGTACCACTATCTTATGGCCCGACTGGAAAATCCTGCAGGTCAGGCTGGGAATACCGGAAACGAGACGAAAACCGAGGAGGAGCGTCAACGGGAAAACTTGTCTTCAATTCCTGAAAACGGGCTCCAAATAACAATTCCCAGTGCATCAGGCTTGGGAAGGAGAGGTTGGAAACACATATTGCATATTGCATAGCATAGCGTTATACTTGGACTAGGCCAAATCAGGTTCCTGCTGAGTTTATCAGCATGTTTAACTGGAGGCAGAGTAAAATGTTACTTTCGACAAATAGTAACTGAATTTGACTCAATCTCTCTTTTTTTTGTGTTTAGGAAAAAAGAAAACTGAAATAATTGGCAACTACATAATTCGAGAAATTAATAAATGCACGAAAGAAGTGCAGCTGGATCTTCATCGAGTTAGTCTTCTGTGCCTACTTTCAAGAGGA
Organism: Ceratophysella sigillata; assembly: GCA_034693865.1. NCBI lineage: Eukaryota > Metazoa > Arthropoda > Collembola > Poduromorpha > Hypogastruridae > Ceratophysella > Ceratophysella sigillata. Next base: position 18,207 of record JAQFXY010000636.1, on the reverse strand, counting down.
CTACAGTACAACAAAGTATTAAGCTCAGAAGTGATTCTAGGCGTGTCATTGTCGACTTTACCTTCGGAGCGAAGCTACCCACCAAAGAATGTCGATTTGAATTATTTTGAAAAATTTCTAAAGTGGTTTAGATCGCACTTCAAAGTCGTATCCAGTGAAATTGTAGACGATCCCGCTCCAATAAACGTGGAACAACTTCTGATAACTCATTTAAGCGACCGAAAGGTCACAAGTCATCAGCTCTTGGTCTTCATGTTCATAACTATTCTTCGTGCTCTTGGAGTTCAGGTTCGACTGGTATGGAACTTCATACCTTTGCCGCTTAAGCCAAACTCAGCCGAGTTAATGAAACTACTGACGGATGATAGTGATAAACCAGACAAACCAGGTAGCTCCACACAGAAAGCAAAAGAAAAACCTACATCATCAAAAGCGTCTAGTGCTGCTAAGCAAAAGCCAAGCAAACGACAAAAAGCGGAACAAAGTTCATCCAGTTCTGAGAATTCGGATGTGGATTCTGATTCTGAAGTAGAAACGAAACAACCCAAAAGTGGAGTTCGACGCAGTTCACGTAAACCCACTCCATTGAATAAGAAAGATGTTAAGCCGTCTACTTCAAAGAAGGCTGGCCCTGGCCCGCCAATTAAGGGAGGCAAAAAAGCACCTGACTCCGACACCGGCTTGGATGACCCTGAATTTGTACCTGTTAAAAAACGAAGCTCAGCCAAGCCGTCGACCCCAAAGAAGGCTGCACCGTCAAGTAAGAGAGGCAAGAAAGTCCCTGACTCCGACCCGGGTTCGGATGAATCTGAATTTGTTTCGGTTAAGAAACGACGCACAGCCAAGACTAACAAGGAAACACCATCCAAGAAAAGTAGGTCTTCCGTTCCGTCAAAAAATACTGGACCTAAGTTTATATCAAGTTCTGATGAAGAAACAAAGTCTAGTGCTACTACTAAATCACCAGTGACCGCAAAGTCTAAACCCAAATACGACTATTGGGCTGAAGTTTATCTGGAAGAAGAAGAACGGTGGGTCTCTGTTGACCTTTTGGATGGAAAAATCTTATGCGACTCAACTTTGGAGGTACGCAATTTACGTGGCTACAATCCGATTAAATGCGTGCATCATATTCATAAGCTGAACGTGAAGTATATTCCTCAGATGGTAATTTTTTCTTGAACAGGCTAAAGCTACTCATCCAGTTTGCTATGTGATGTCGTTTGGGAATACTGGTAATGTCAAGGACGTGACACGCCGCTACGCAAGTCAATGGTTGACAAACACTCAGAAAGGCAGGGATGGAGACTGGTGGATGACATCTGTTAGACCATTTCGTGGAAGACGAACTGAGCGTGATCGTACAGAAGATGAATTCTTGGATCAGCACCTTAGATCTCTGCCATTGCCTAAATCTATTCAAGAGTAAGCCACAATTTACATCTAAAATAATATCTCTTCATCATAGTGTCATTGTCATTAGCTCTAATGGGTACGCTTTCCTTGGAATTGGAATTCAGGAAAATAAAATTATGAAGACTGAAGACTGTTTTAATTATTCTGAAATTAATAAATGTGGTTCGATAATTGTGCAGATTCAAGGGTCACCCCATGTTTGTTCTGAGACGACACTTGTTAAAATTTGAAGCAATTTATCCGGCAAACTGCGATCCGTGCGGCTTTATTAAAGATGAGGCAGTGTACCCAAGATCATCTGTTCACACATTGAACGCCAGAGAAACTTGGGTTAGAAAGGTATGTGTAGCAACAACTTACAAGGTTCTTCTAATGCAGTTACAGTTTTGAAAATTAATATCCGTGGTAATCTGCATATATGTTCTGTTCCAGGCGAAAGTTGTTCGCCTCGGCGAGAAACCCTACAAAGTGGTGAAAGCAAGACCAAAGTATGACCGAGTAAGTTAATAATTGTACTGTATGTATGTGTTTAACGCTGTTGAATATGCCTGAACACGTGAAATTGAGATTGTTTTCAACTGTATTTTCTTTCGTTAAAGATGACTGGGAGTTCAATGGGCGACCGGCCTTTGGATTTATTCGGAGAGTGGCAGGTGGAGGAATATCAATGTCCAATTGCTAAAGATGGGAAGGTTCCGAGAAACGAATACGGAAACGTGGAATTGTATATGGAGAAGATGCTTCCAATAGGCACGGTTCACCTACGAGGTAACCTTTTTCAATTCTAGCATTGATACCTACTATTCATGCTTACTTAATTAATAGCAAACGAATCGTTGTACGCCGCTGAGGCTAGGAAAGGAGACTGAGTCAGTTGACCCAAGTGCATACATACGTGCATATTCTTTCGCTGCAGAATTAATAAACCCATTAATTTAATGGTTATATTGCACGTTAGAAACATGTTTAAGTTCAATAAGTATTCCGTCCAACGTAATTGGTAACCAAAACACTATGTTTAATCGTGAAACTTAGGATTGTTCACCAAACTTGAAAATTTTGACAGATTGAAACGACGCAAAATTACCCCATTTTGAACACTGATACTTAATTTTCTAAAATCCGTCTATGCCCAACTGGCTTACTCATGTAAACTGTTGACTTTGACGCGCTGCCATTTGCCATCTGTGAAGCAATCTATATGGGATTTTTTGCTAATCCTCCGCTAAGGAATTCTACGTTAATTATCATTTGTTCCAAATAGATGGAGCATCATATACGACTTGTAGAAATTAAAGTAGACTAAAAAACATGAAAAAAACCGTGTTTTTTTCGTGAACTACCAGAGGTTTACAATGCAATTGTAAACCCACTACTGCGCAAGCCAGAAACCGCAATGTTGCCAAACCATTATATATTAGCAATTCCTAATGATCATTCATGAGCTTGAAATATATGCAACAAAAATGAAATTATTCTGCAAATTGCTATTCGTAATGCGTATTTAATTGTATTATTGGTATTTTGTAAATCCATTTATATGAAAAATAAGATTGCTCATTCACATCAGTACTTACTTACATGCATTACATAACAGGCATACCTGTAAATTAGATTTACCGTCTGAAGCATATTGGTATTATTGGTAATCATACTATGCTCTTATATTATAATTATATATAATAACTATATATAATATAATTGCTTGGAAATGAGGGTATTTCCGTAAAGCGTAATTGTGCTACATATGGGACCTACTGCTCGCTAATTTTGGGATGCGGACAGGCATGGACGCAGCCCATACCCTCAATAGGTTCCACCCTGTCAAAAATCAGGCTCAAGAAATCAGGGTGTGACCCTGTCAAAAATCGTGAATTTTCTTGACCCTGTCAAAAATTAGTATTGAGCCTGATATTCGAATGACTAGTCCGCATGAGGCGGATGAATATTTAATACAAAACCAGGCCCATTAGCGCTTCTTTTCACACCACGTAAAGTCAAAATAATTATTGATGGACTGAGAACTAAGCTTCTAAACATATTCGCGGCATCCTCTAGACTAAGATTTACTCCGAGGTCTCTGTAGGCATGCATGAGCTCGGCCGCATCGACGCTTCCGTCTTGATTTCGATCAATATCTTTAAAAAACTAGCTCCAAACTCCTGAAATGTTCGAATGTGTTCAATACGGCTGTGTATGGGCTGTTAATGCCTGTCGTAAGGTAGCACCAGTATCCTCCAAAACTCAACTGGTAGTCCGACAAGAAAAATCATGGAAATGCACCACGACATCTTTCTCTCAGTCTGTCGCTGCAGCAAATGTACCCACTAGCGACAGTGGGTATTGGGTGGCAATTGTTGTTGGCTGCTGTTTATGTGGGAAATAAGGAAGGCCAAGGTGTCGTATTTGTCAAAAGCATTCCATGATTGATTTTAACTACGCATATAATTCTAAATGCAGGAGTATTTCTCTTCCTATCTAGGAAACTGGGAAAGGAATGGTATGTAATTCTCTGATAGTGTTGGTGTGAGCATTTAACAATGGAAAACATGAATCAATACATTTGTAACTTTGTACCAACACCAAGCACTAGTGCTGGTGACCATCTGGATTACAATCCGCAACTTACACCAACCCCGTGTCGCAATGCAAACTTGATCCATTTTTAAAACAAAGTCTTTGTTATGTGCCTTGTTCCTTCTATTTTATACCTTGTTTATGTTTTGAATGTAAATTAGAATTTTAATTGAAATTGAAACAATCGAATTCATGGTTTGTTATTGAAATGCAATATTTCACTGGCGTAAAAAGTAGAAACTACATACAAGCATTTAGAATAGGGAACTCCTAGAAAAGAAAGATTTTCCGGAATCTCGTCATCCTCGCATCCATTTCGTTCTGACAGGCTCTGCATTAGGGATATCTTCGTCTCCATTTTCCTCAAAATTTTCATCCATATTATCAGAAAGAAAATAAGTATTGCATCCTGACAAGCAGTTTTCAGGTACCCTTTTTGCCTTTGTAATCCATCCGTAGCTAAATGGCCTGAATCAAACCAAGAACAACATAATTAAAGGGATTGGACTTTTTGATGGACCGGCCGTTCTAATACGGACGAAGTATGTTATCTATTGTTTCAACTTCCAACTGGCTGCGTCTATCGTAGCGAAAATACTTAATTATAGAATATCCTCGCTCCGCACCGGCTGACGATCCAGGTCGTACTAATGATACTAACTAACTACTAACTTTAGTGCACGTATTTATGTACCTACGTGAAAAGAACCGGTACTTGACGCCATGTCAAGTACCTCAATCCCTACCCCAGCATCCTACAACCAGGTAAGTAAGAAGTGGAAACGAGCCAAACTGAATGTAGCTCATGATCTATTGCTTCTGAATGCCGTGACGAAGACGTAAATGGTACAAAACCGATTCGTGGTACTCGAAGTACCTCGTAGTTTACAGCGTATGACCATTCATGTTAAAATCATGGAAAGCCAGGAACTGCCCGGTTACTCAAGCGGGCCAAGCTGAAGCTGAAGTCTTCATCCTCGATCGTTTCGGAGAGATAAAATTATAGTTCTGCCGTCCCCGGAAGAACAAGGACCTCTGGAACAACTGGAATCAGCACCTTAAGCCTGCATCAGAAGCCAGCATCGGAAGCGAGCCCCTGAATCCAGCATCGGAAGCCAACCACTGAAGCCATTCCCTGGAACCAGCCCCTTCAACCAGCTCCTTGAGCAAGCTCTTGGAACGAACACCTGGAAACAACGCCTGGATACCACCAATTGGTAAGTTTTTACATATTTATGTACATATGTGTACAAGAGTACCGTACACATATACGTTTACTAATACCTATACATATGATATTTGCAGGTCTGACATGCGGGGACTGGGACCAACTACTGATCTGGACTGGCCTGCTTCATAGGATTCCGCTGGCAGCTTTGATGAATATTCTCGATGACGGCTCGGACGGCGGATTCACCGACAGCGCAAGTGACTTGTCAGACCCAGATCCAGCAGACTTGGATTACATTCCGGATGCCAGTGCCGAAGAGGATAACGTAGAACCACTTGGAAGAGGAAGATGACGCCGTCATATTGCCGGACATCTAAGAACATGACTCTGGTTCCTCTGTACTCGTGCTGCGCCCTGGACTTTACGACGCTAGAGACGGAACTAGATGGGATGACCAGGAGCCTCCAGCAGCAACGCGACGCCAGCACAACGTTGCTGGAATCCTACCAGGTCCGAAGAATATCCCAGCTGGAGCAATACTCGGAATGTCCTTCATGATGTCGTTCTCCGCTGGACAAATACATTCGCTTGAGCACATCGATAACTTCAATGCAGCACACCCAACCGCGCTCCGAGAGTCTGAAATCCCGTTCACGAGACGGAGCTTTATGCTTTCTTGGGACCGCGAGCTGGTGTCGATCCACAGACGGATGCACCAATTCACGACTTCTGGTCAGCGCACCTGGAGAAGCGCCGAGTATTCTACACTGCAGCTATATCCAGAAATCGGTTCACTTCACAGATATGCTGGTATACCTCAGATTCGAAGACGTTGCATCGCGACGCTTGAATCCGCAACCACTGAAGTTGGAAGCATTTGCTCTGCTCTTCGATCCAGTCAACGAACCCTTCTGGAACATCTTTGAACCCGGCATCTACATGACGAGAGATGAGATGCTCGTCAAATTCAGAGGTAACTGCAGATTCCGGGTCTACATGAAGAGCAAGCCAGGCAGATATGGACTCAAAATATGGGCCATCGTGGATACGGAGACTGGATACATCTTGTACCTGCAGGTAATTTATATTCGGTTTATCTATGGCGAATTCCGACACATTTTTTAGAAATTCGTTGCTACTGTAAACACTGTTTTAAAGCGTAATTTTGTAATATTTCATACTTTCCAAGGAAGGCCGGACGCAGTGGCTGGGCAGCCGAGGGAATGGGAGGCCATCAAAGGACCCCGTGTTGTGATGGATTTGGTGGCACCGTTTCTGGATACAGGAAGAGGAATCACTGCTGATAACTTTTTCACCTCTCTTCGACTGGTCCAGGACTTGCTACAGCGGAACACGACCTACGTTGGTACTCTTCGGAAGATAAGAGGAGAAGTCCTCGCAGAGATGTTACTATGCTGAGCTACGTACTGAAGAGATGGAGAAGCGTCATCCTCTCTTGTCCAACCAGCACAATGCCGCTAGTAGTGGATTGGATCGTCGTAACGTCCGGAAGCCAACAATTGTTTTGGACTACAATCGAAGAAAGGTTATATTATCGTCCCAAGTTCGAATGTGTTCCTGTCCTGATTTAATCGGAATTACTAACTTTTTATTTATGACTTTTACTTTTCAGGTGTTGTTGATACAGCTGATTGGAAGATTCAGAAATACACTGCTCAGCGTGGGACTCGGCGATGGACCTTGAAGTTGTTTCAATTCCTACGGGATGCCGCTGCGATCAACGCAAATATCCTCTATTCAGCCTTGCACCCGGAGTACGTCCCAAACCCGATGATACGGATAATCCTGTTGGATGTCTAACGTACAGAGGCGAGCTGCAAAGTCTGCTAATTTGCCTCTTTTAGTTAAGAAAGCAATAGTTGCTATGGGAGGCAACATTCCTGGACCACAACCGGGACAAGCACGTGGACAAGGTGTTAGGCAAACTTTCCATAATGCCCGACTTTGTATTACATGTAGGCGAATGAATATGCATATACCAAAGAGGGTTTGTGTCAAAATGTTTCAAGCATATGTGACAGATGTATGGTTGACGTACAGAATGTTCAAGTTGTACAGAGGGCAGAAAAGTTCAAGGGCCAGCCAATGTTCCAGCTCCACCAAATGCACCAAACGTTTATCCGGCTTATACTATTTAGTAGTTTGTAGTCATAGTAGTAGTAGTAGTAGTCACAGTAGAAGCCATCAGAAGAAAATGTAAAAAAAATCATATAAATATAAAAAAATTAATCTTGTTTTGACTATTTTTTCCATTATCTATTACTAGCTTGCCCAACAACCAGTGCCAAGCAGTGCTCGGTATAACTGAACTGGTTACAACTTCCACTGAAATATGTGCCTATAGAGTGTTTTAAGCCCGTCATTACTGAATTTAGAACAATCAATCAGAAGCAGTATAAAAACATCGACAGAAAGAAAAATCCAGCCCACACACGTACATACACCACAAAATAAGCTCGTTATAGGTGAAAATAGTGATTCATATTTTAGGCTTCAGGTCATCAGATTGTGGTTCACTTAAATAATGGTTACATTTACATTTACTTTTCGAATAAGCGTTTCCTTGCTAAGTTGGTAATAACACAAAATAGTGCGCAAACGAACCATGGCAACATTGCGGTTTACAAATGTAAACTTCTGGGCGTATGCGTAAGATAAGGCGGCAAATGTGGTAAGTTTACAAATGTAAACACTTGGTAAGTGCTGTAAATTTTCGGACTGGGCATAGATAGGTTTCAGGTTCAAAAATATAATCGTTATTTGTTGATTGAATTGAAACTTTAGAATGGATTTATTTCGTCAGGGTCAGGTTCTATTTAACAAAGTCCTACACGACAACATTGTTGAAGGTATTATTGAAGCACTTGCTGCCGACTTTTGTGTGGCTCTTGCAACTAACCCGGTTCGCTTTCAAAAGAGAAAATTGTTTCTAGACTAGGTCAATTGCTTTTCTTCTCCTACTTTGAATATTTCACTTTTCAAGACATGATTGTTTCGAAGTATTATATTAAAAGAGTTACAGGAGCTACAAGCATGAACTAACGGCGTTGCATAAAGTTTTATCGATCTCCAAAAGTTATTAATATTCATTTTGTAACACTCTGCTTTGTAGTCTGAGGGCTCTCTTTTATTTGCTCTGATTGTCTTTGTGCAAGCTACTTTACATAGCAAGAGCAGGTCGCTGAATAGAATGATCCGGGAAATACTTAGAACTGGAAGCACAATAATCATCAAATTCTAATATGTATATCCAATCCAGCATTCATGCCGTTATAAATGGGCCTCTTATAGGGCTCTTCTGTGGTGAATGGTGCTTTCTCAAATATACATCAAAGCCAGGAGGAAGCTTTGATGTAAGGTTTTATTCTCTTGCAGCGAGTTTTTTTCTCTGTTTGATACATTCGTAATTGCCTCAGGTTGATCTTCTTACATAAAGCATCTATTTAAAGCCTGTCAGGCTGAAAACGTTTATCGGACTGGGAATAAAACCCCAATGATTATTATTATAAAGCATCTATTATTATTAGGGAACAACAGGATGCTGGGGGATGGTCAGATAAGCTAACACTACTGTTTATAAATATGTAGTTGCTTACCGGTAGGTTTTGCGAAGCTTTATTTTTCAGTCAACATTCCTAACGTCGAAAGATCTAATCCTAACATCCCCGGCTTCTGATGTCCAAGCGTGCACGACCTTCAGTTTTACATACTTACGTATTTGCGACGACGTCAGGTGCAGCCAAAGACAGATTCAGGTGTTCAGCATCAATATGCTTAACAAAAACTTGGCACTGAAAGCAATGTGTTCCATGCCATCTAATCCTGCTGATCCCGAAATTTTGATTCGAATTTAATAGTGGAGTCCTTCCAATGCCGAATTCAATCGTGCTTACGCTTACGATGCAATAGGCTCACAACAGCGCTATTTGATGAAATTCTACGCCACACGACCTTGTTTGACGTATATCTCTTCATAAGCGGTGCTTGTTCGATGAATGTTTGCTTTTTATTGCCTGTGTCTGCACTTGACAGAAGAATGAGAGAATTTCAAGAAAGCTGCTTTATAATTCAGTGTCACATCACGGCATCATTTGATATTCTTACATTAGGATTTAGGATGCTTTCTCTCTGTGTTTTCCACGTATATTCTGGCGTGCTATGATTGCGCTAGAATGATGTCATGCTGCGCATAAATATATGTAACTGCGCCCTGTCTACGATCATAAGCTCGCTAGTTCTGGGTCAAGAAAAATTACTGTATTGATTTGTTGTATTGTTGCAGCTCCTGGTCTTAACCGTGTTGCTCGAAAATTGGATATCGACTGTGCGAACGCCATGGTCGGATTCGACTTTCATGCTGGAGGCAGTCATCCTACTTTCGACGGATTCGTTGTTTGCGAGGAGCACAAAGAAATTCTCCTTGACGCCTGGAATCAGGTATGTCCATTGTGTATTTCCAGTCGGCTGACTACTTATTAAATTAGGGATTGAGTAAAGTTCAGTTGATCAATTTCTGTTCATCTGCCAATTGTCTGACACAGGAACAGGACGAAATGAAGAAAAAAGATGAAGCGAAGCGGCTGCTGGCGATCTACAAAAACTGGGAACGGCTCTGCCGGGGTCTTCTTATTAGACAAAGACTTGAGACGCAGTATTCTTACAATTTAAGTGGAAAGCGAAAAAATAATATTCCGAATGGAGATGGAGATGATGCGTCGACGAAGAGAAAGAAATAAGTGCTTCTCTACATCCTTCTACGTTCTACCACAAAAAATCCCTACGAAAAGGATTTCCCACAAAACAGTTTCGCAAACCCAACTTTAACTTGCTCTAAGATAGCCAACCCAACAACAAGAAATCCAACTGAGAATAGAGTAGCTGGACAGAGCTTGGCTATTTTCAGTTTGAGATCATAGGGTACAAAGGGAACTTTTAAGCAGGGAAACTCTGGATTATAAACTGAAATTAGCAACTATTCCTGTAAATCTACACAGTAAATAAAATTATTGAGCTTTTATCAATTTTAATAGAAATAATAATATTACACAACACATTAGTCTATTCTCCCAGTATTCTACATACATATTCTCACTGGTTTACTTTGCAATAATATTCCAATTACCTTTGTAATGAAAAACCGAATATTTATCCCAAATGGAATTCGGTGGGAATAGCAACATGAAAGTAAGGTTGAAACATAACTAATCCATTCGAATACAATTTTATGCACAAATTTCGTTTGTTGTATGCTAAATATATCTTGAGTGGAATTCTGCTCGACGTCCTTCGCCAGACTTGCCTTTGAGAATTTTACCAGATTTCATTGCGATAGATGAAAGTTTTTGAAAGGCATTTGGTGGAGTATGTATTTGATAAAATTTTTGGTTAGCAGTCTGAGTAGACTTAGTTCTGTAAGAAGATTGCTCTCTGAGCAAAGTATTCCGAGAAGCTAATGCGATTACGTCTTTTTGTATGGAATATGAGTTACGCCGTATTAAGATTGAGATATAAATATACATAGTTAATAGAGCCCATTGCGAGAGGATTATTAAACACAGGAAATTTTATTTTCATAACCGTTCCACCTATCTTACGAGACAAACTTGACAGTTAAAGCTCGGATTTCATGCATAGCAGCAAACGCAGTAGTAGTTGTATGACTATGACTACAAGTATTAATACCTACATAGGTATGACATTACAGCTTTGTATTTCATGATTATCAGATAAAATTAATTATATTTAGAATACAGAGCGGGTTCACGATACTTTTCACTAACACATTCGAATAATTTAGGAGCACCCATAGCATCAATTCGTAGTCTCTTCCGAATTGGGATTTGTGGCAAATAAGTCTATTTCGGGCGTTTAGATTTAGATTGAGAAATTAATGAATTGTTTAAGACCAGTCTGATGGTCATCGGCAGGGCAAGGATTCACCAAGCTCACGTCGAATATTGAATTAATCACTGTACTGATTAATTAGAAGTACACAATACAAGTATTGATGGTTTACTTTTACCTATCGTGTGTAAATTGATTCGTAATTTCCTACACAGTAAGAATAGAATACATTTAAATCCATCAATTTATCTTCTGTTCAGAGTTGAAATAGACTTCTGAAACACTGCTGCTTGGTAATTCATTAATTCCTGCAACCAGTAACCACACATGCATGCAGTGTGCATATGTATTTGGCGCAGCGTTGAGAGGCTACGAGTTTGAACGAAGTTCGGAAAGCTCCAGATTCTTCGCTGGTTTCAATTGTTACAATCACAAGATGTACTTTATGTCTTTGAACAGCCAGTTAGTTCTACGTGGAACGGAAGCATGCAAAATTTCGCTTCGTTTCTTGAATGGTGTGTATTGTAATCCGTCGGACGCTAGTCGAGATCATGTTTTGGACGAGAGGCGTAGTAGCCCGTTCGGGTACAGATTGGTTTCACGGAGAAGTTGGAATTTGGTTTTAAAGCACTGAAGTGGTTCTGGTTGCTCGGGTTCCGTTGTTGAAATCTGGATTGATTAAAGTGTGACCTTTTTTTGAAAATATGTCTAGGATGGGATTGAAAGGTGGTGGACGTGGCAGGAGGGGCATGGTGGACAAGGGCAGGTTGTTCGTTGGCCCGGAAGGTGAAACGCACTGTAGTACTTGAGGAAGAGGAGGTCGTGGGATCGGGCAGTCGTCTCCGTCGAGACTGTCTGTCAAAAAGTCATATTATTGCTTCAGACGATTGTAGGTCACTTGGGCGAATTCACTTGGCCGAACACTTTGTTTGTCTTTTTGACGGAAATACATTTTGTTCGAAAGTGACTTTTGGTCGAATCACCACTTGAACAAATTTATTCAATCAAATTTTTCACATAGGAATTAGTATACCGAATGGTTACATAATTGAAAAAGAGGGTCTAAAAATTGTAAAAACGTAAAAAATGTAATAAAACAAGTAGGTATACAATAAATATCTAGTAGAACTTGTGCATGCATTTGAAAATAGAAATACTCTACTCAGGATGATCAATTTACAAGAGCTCGAAGCTCTAAGCTAATTAGCTGATAGCGAGGGTTAAGGAATAAGTGATAAGCAAACCTATCATAAAAATAAAGATTTTCATTTTATTTTACATTTTCCAGAACTCGAACAAGCGGTGATTCGACCAATTCGACCTTCGCACAAAATGTATTCCGGTCAAATAGATGCGAACAATGTTTAATTCGGTCAAGCGTCCGCGAACGGCTTCAGACCCAGGCTCAGAATCACAACGGGATTTAGTGTGCCAAAAATGTAGAACAAAAGCTCATGCACTTAATGGTTTCAGGGCGTATTGCATGCCTCTCTGGATAAGCCTCTACTTTGGCCAGGCAATTTAATTAAACCATATAACAAGAATGTGACATACTCAGGTCTGAGACAGTCACAGGCTTCAATAATCCCCTCCTTTATCCGCATATTAAAAAATCCATAGATGAACGGATTCAGCGTGGAGTTCATCAACGCCAACGTGTCCACCAGAGTAATGATGCTCGGAGGAATCTGGAAACCGTAGTCGGAGAAGATGCGAATATTGTACACAACAAAGTACGGAGTCCAACACACGACGAAGCTCAAGACAATGGTTAAGGACATTTTGAGCGTCTTAATTTTAGCACGGGGAATACGTCGAGTTCCATAGGTTGTCCGAAGTCCATCTAAAATGAAACCAGGAATTACGTACGTTTAAATAATCTGAGATGTCAAGATTACTTGGAAACGAAAATATTTCGATTACGAATCTCACATGATAATTTCCCCAATCACTTACAGTAATGCGATTGCACTTACAATTCTGACAGATTACGATTACGGATTAGTAATCTGTAATCTGTAATCGGGTAATTCTCAGTATATACTGGCGTGGATATGTGGTAGTTATATATTTATAAACGATTCTGGTGAGATTGCACGACGCTTAAGTAAAATAGTAAAATGCTTCAATATGGACCAAAAAATATAAAGTTGGTATAGTATTTTGGCTTAAATGCATGTTTGTTTTTAGGCCAGAAGGGTCTGATGGGATGATCCTGTCCGTCCGTCTGTCCGTCACAAATCCATACGTTCTTAGCACTTCGTCTATAAACTGGTTCAATTGGAAGCGGTGTATGGAACACTTTTTAATGGTAATACGTGTTTACTTAGTTCTACGACAGGTGCATTGCGTCTTCCTGTCGGGAGCGTAAATTACATATATACTCAAATGATTGGAAGCTAAATGTCATGTAAAATCTGAAATCTACTGCGCGATCTAAAGCCAAAAAATTTTAATTTATATCTGAATCGTAAAATGTTCGAAGCAAATATGATTTTTTTAAACTGTCAGAAGTGTAATTTCAGTTAAATGGCGCTCCCTTCTGGTCCCGAGCTGCCGAAGGCAGGTTTTAGACCAGAAGGGTCTTATGGGATGATCCTGTCTGTCTGTCCGTCTGTCTGTGTAACAGATTTCACTTTGAGCCCAACACGTTTTATGCAAATAGGTTTACTTGGAAGCAATGCAGAAGCGACTTCGGCGCCGGGCTCTTGTATCATGTTAGCTTTAACGTTCTTAGCTAGGGACCAATGCTGTCAAAGATAGAAGCGCATTAAAAAATTATAAAACAATTAAAAACCATTTTGTATAGAGGTGGCTAAATTTCACTCGAACGTTTCACTGTTTTTAATACCATTTGAAATAAGACCCTATTAAACTTGGTATCACTGCTCTACAACAATACCCAAGTCACTGTAATATTTATTGTTTGCTTCGCTTTACATAGTTACTTAAGAGGGGACCAAGGTAACCTGAATTTAACACGTTTTTCATAACATTTGAAATAGGACACTATGTAAATGCAAATGACTTTTGAGCCTAATTTCTGAAAATAAATATTTGTTTCCTTTTTTTTTAAATAAAACGCCTAAATCGTCATACTAGTTGTCACTGTTGCTTCCCTTCTGGTCCCGAGCTGCCGAAGGCAGGTTTTTGTTTGTGTTACCACCCAAACCTGGGATCTCCAACAACCATGAACTGAAGATCAAATAATCCAGTTTTATATTGTTTTTTTTGTGTGCATATTTTACGACTTTAGGCATATTTTGGATATTTCAGCATTTGCTGTATTTAGTGCAATACTTAACACATTTCAGACATTTGGACTTATATGGCCCAAAACCGGCCAAAACTACGAAAATCGGGCCTATCTGGTAAGGTCCTTTTGAGTCTGTTGGTACTGATGGAGTATGCGATCCGAGAGCTCGTGTAGGTCGCATACTTTTGGGATCGCACACTCCAGCAACTTTTTCTCTCTTTTCCCCCCTTCTCTCTTCTCAGTCATGTCCAGCCAGGTTTATGCGTATTATGCTTATTATTTTTATTTTTGTAATTATATTTAGAAATACATTTAATACAATAATACAAGTCATAATCAAATTAATAATTGAAATTGATGCTATTTCTATTTCTCGCATTATGCAAAAGCGAGTATCCGATCTAATATGTGTAACTAATGTAATATGTGTAACTTGTAATGCATAAACAACAGCTGCAATATGCAGTGTGTGTTAGTAAACACTGTGTTTTAGCATGGATTAGAAGAATAGACGAAAAAGCGTAGGTCATACTTATAGATAGCTTGAATTTAGAATTGTTGATTTGAATAAGACTTATTTTTTAGATGTATAAAAAAAAAACATAAGCAGTGGGCGTGGAGATACCTGAGAAGAGAGAAGGGGAAAAATGAGAGAAAAAGTTGCTGAGTATGCGATCCCAAAAGTATGCGACCTACAAGGGCTCTCGGATCGCATACTCCATCAGTACCAGTCTGTTCTACAGATGAGATTAGTGCATATTTCTGCACTTTGTGGCATACGGTAAAAATGTATTCCAAAATTCTGGTCACACCAGGCAGGTATAAGTGGAGCCATAGGGTTAGTTACATACTACGTTTGTACTTACTTCCATTTTGTTGACTCGTTGCTTGCTGCCAGACAACACGTGCCAGAGAAAAGTAGCAAAATGCAATCCAGAGAGCTGGAAGGATTAGGACGCTGAGAGTGAGCCAAATGAAGTTCAGTTTCCGTTGCCAGGTAGCTGTGTATCCGTTTGTCAAGCATTCATAGTACACTGATCCATCGGCATGAATTCCATCTTCCTGTACAATATGAAGAGCCCCTTTGTTAGCAGAAAAATAGGCTTTCTACATACATTATGAAGATAAGCTCTGGATCTGTGAGATCTGTCCAACGAAGCAATTTAGTGAGCTTTAGACCGGAAAGAATATTACATTAATTGTTATATGCATTCTACAGTAGACAAAGCTTTATCTAAACTCGTTAAAATCTGGACTGTCGCTGTCAGGCTAAGATTCTATGTATTGGATACATTCCTTCCAATTTTCTAAACAAGCTCCTACTAGTGCCAGGTTCCGCGTAATTTGGAATATCTGACTTCTGCTGAGTTTTAAATAGCTTCAGAATGTTAACTACAGCTGGAATACATTTGTATAATATTTATTTATCGTGTCATTTTGATTTATACTTACTTCTTTCTGCGGAATGCATTTACTTTATGACTAAAATAAGCTCTACTTAGAGCATCCTTGCTAAACAGTGCAAATACTAGAAAGTTTTCCAGAAAAAGTTTGCCCAACTAAATAGCAAGCCCAACTTTACTATTAAAAATTCATTCTAAGGGCAAACTCAAACCTAGCCCAACCTAACTAAGGTAATATGACCGTATTTAATTTAACATATTTTAAAGGGTAAAAAAATAAACTTTTGAAGGAGCCTCTTCGGGGGAACTAGGGACTAGCCCAAGATTATTTAACAAGCCCTACAAGGTTGGCTCATCATCCGTTGTTTACTTTTCGGTTTTCACCATTTCGAAATCTACAGCAAAAAGCCCTAAATTAAAAATATGACATGTGGAGCAGCGAAGCTGCGGCGACTTGCCGGGTGTTTTACTATAGGCGAGTGGCGAAATAATTTCGCCAACCTCAAAAATCCCAGAAACTGTTATTTTGCTCCGGATGAGCCAACCTTATAAGAGAGAATCAATTGGTTGTCAAGGAACCTTGGACTAGCCACTAGCACGAGAAGTTCAAGCTAAGAAATATGCATATCCGTTGGCCCAGCGACATACGAGACTTCATATTTTAATGAGATTCGTGTATGTAATTGATTTCAACTATCTGCACTGCGTCTCCCAAAGTTGATATCGATTCAAACTGACAATAACACTTTCCTATTGAAACTGTCGCCGATGACAATTTCGAACAACCCTACCATGTTACCATTGGAAGGACCATAAAGGATCATGTCCTTTGATAAACATATTCACGATGGTGCAATCTGTCACAGAAATTACAAAAGGAAGCTATTGAAAAGCGGTCGAGCGAGAGACGAGCTATTTCCGTACAGCGGACAATTGAGAAAAAAGGTCTGATATCCACGGTAACACTAGCGATTTGATCCAAATTGGCACGTCTAATGATCCACTGACGCCATCGCTTCACCTCGCATCTCGCACTTTCGCTTACCTGACCGAATATGAAGAGGTAGGGGATAGCAGAAACAAAGGCTGCTATCCAAGCGATCATTACTGATTTCCGGGCTCTTGAGGCGCTGGGATTGAAGTCGAGTGGACGGCATATTGCCTGGTACCTGTCTTTGCTCATGGCGACCAGAATATACGTCGTCGAGGAGAGCGTAAGGATTTGAGCTGGCATTACCGTCTTGCACCCAATGTTTCCCAGAATCCATTCTCCGTAAATCTGTGGGTGGAAGGAGATCAAATAATGTGTTTCAATGTGTCTCTAGAACAAAAATAATCTCGCTTTCCTAGGATTAGATACCAAATTAACAAGCAATTACTGAGAATAATAATTGTTAGTAACAGTTTCATGATGTGTCCTGAGTCTCGATACCGTCGTTAGTTTCTACACTTGCTTATTCTGGCTGGGGATAATCTTGTAAATCCTGGAATATACCGAGCTTAGTGATTTTGTGGTGTACGCGTACAGTATATCTATCTGTCTGTCTGTCTGAAGATTTTTCTTCGTCACCTGATTGGTTCTGCTGAATTCTTCTGGAAAATTTTCACTATTTGACTCCGTAATAACAACAGAGAGTGGAATAAACCGAGAGTCGCCTTGGCAACGTAGCAAACAAAGGTGTAGTATGTAACAATAAATGAAAACGTTATGTTAATATTTGAACCATGCACAATATGATGACCTAAGCCGAATCAACAACTCACTGTTTTTGATATTGCGAGAGCTTATTTATTTCAGCGTGTATGTATGTTTATAGGCATGCATCTTTGTTTCTATCCGAACTTCCCTATCCTGCTTCTGCTTGGTTGCTCTAAATTCAGTATATCCAGGCTCAAAACACAACTTATATATATTTCCGCTCGTTGTAATCCAGTTCAGCTACACAGTTCAGCGCTTGGTGCTGAGTCGTGGGCCCGCTAGTACTAAATAATAAAATAAACCAGATGATTCGGATTTGTAGTTACTAAATGTGTCTATTCTCCTAAATTCACTTATCTTGGTACATTCGTTGAACTAAATGAATTTACTATAAGAGTGTCAGGCACCGGAAAGGTTGGATTGCTTAAAACTTGTTCCGGTGTTTTGGCTGAGGTTCCCATGAGATTATGTAAATCTTGTACTTGTTTTCCGGTGACAGGATCTTACGAACTTCTACTGGTTCTCTTGAGCCGGTCCAACCCAGAGAGTGAGATATGATTTTGGACACGGACTTTACTATGATTTTGAATTATTAAGTACCTGAATTTAATATCAGTGAGAAGAGTTCAAGAATTGCCGTGTGACTATTATTGGAGCTCCCGAAGCTTGTCTAAAAAAATTGGGCCCTTCAATGCTCTGTTGTCTCATTTTGGTGCTTCTCCCTGGGTCGATTCCATTATTTGAGACTAGCTGAAAGCCCGTCCTACGGACAGGAATTTAAGTACAATTAATTAAATTAAATAAGTGCAAAATTCTCAAA